>JAXQQM020060689.1:0-49228 GCA_034641835.2 Pinus albicaulis
ATTCCCCGTCCCGCACAGTGGAGGACCCATTTTGTGACCTATGAGCATTGTCATGCCTTGAAATCATCATCAATGCATTCCTCTAAGCATGAGCTTCAATTGCCCTAAAGACATCTCCTTACAAAAAATCATGAAAACATCTCCTTTTGCATTGGCGCGGGCAGACAGTTCACCACTCGCGCCAATGGGGAAAATCCTACAAAGAGGCCGCGCCAACTGGCGCTCTGTCCCAGAGCAGTAGTCGCGCCAGCCAATTTAAGGAGTGTTTTTTAAATAAATATGGCGGAAGTTGAGTTTCAACAAACTCAGAAACCATTGCCTATCTTGAGTTGGGAGGTTTGGCTGCGGGAGTTCTATGGAAGGGAAGTGTTTTTGCCACCTCCCATGGAACCTTCCTTGTTGATAGGGCCAATCCCACAATAATAGGGATCCCAACTCCCTCCTTCCCCATCTATAAAAGCTTGCTCAATTCCATTGCAAGCTAGTCTTGAAGTGCCTAAGCTTTGAATCTCCAAATTCCCAAGAGCCTTTGTGCTGTAAGAGCCCTCTTTCTTCCCTTAAGGCCGACTCAAGTAAGGAGACTATCGTCGAGAGACTCTGGAGAGGTTTGCCCTTTCCCTGGCGAGCTTTGCGAGATGTGAACGACTGGAGACCCATCCGAAGGAGACCGCGACGTCAAAACATTGGTTGTACTCTCTTTCGATTGTTATTTAATGAATGATTACGGTTATGGTTCCACTCTGTTTTCACTTATGTTAATAACGAGTTATATCCTTTCTGACTGATATATAGTTGCGTATTCTAGATTTTATGCTTGTATTCATGTTGTTTCTTGCATGTGCAGGTGTCCATCCACGGAGATCATGGGAGGATCGTGATCTGCCGAGGCTGAGGAACGGGAACGCTCTCTTCTACGGATCATAGCATTGGATTCCAGGTAGGCCTCCATCTTTGGTCTTTTATTCGTAACTAGGAACTTGCGCTGTAACATTTGATGATTGTTGCTAGACCCCTGCTGGGCTAGTAGGGATCGCCTCTGTCCGCAGAGGGGATTTACCTCCTCAACAATTTGGCGACTCCACTGGGGATCGTCTAGATTTCACTGTCTCGTTTAGATTGTCTCGTTTTGATTGTTTTATGATTTTCCTTGCTTGGTTAGCCTTCTGGGCTGGGTTCTTTTGCTGTTTTTTGCTTCTTGGTTTGCTTAGTTTACATTGATCTGCTTCTGGAGTAGTTCTTTTTTGTTTTTGGCTGAGAAACTCGACTGGCGCGCTTTTTAGCCCGACAGTCGCGCCAATTGGCGCATGTTGCTTTTGTATAGCCTGCGCCAATTGCTTGCTGGCGCCAGTTGGCCACTCCTGTAGGGTATTTGAGTTTGCTCAGTTTTGATCTCTCTAGATCTGGTCAGTGTTTTTCTTCTTGATTTTTCGACTACCTGAGTGTGTTGGAGTCCTGTTTGACAGGGAATTTGCCTTCATCCTTTGGTTGTTTTCTTTTCTCCATCAATTTCACATTTTAAGCCCTAGGGCATCTAGTGGCTTCGTGTATCGAGCCCTCCTTGGGAGTTTTGGTGTTTCGTTTATCCAGTCAACTCTCTGATTGTTCCTCCACATTCTCTTAGTAGTTGTTCACTGTTTTGTTGTGATTTTTGGGTGATTGCTCATTTCTTCATTCAAATTTTGTTTGGTCTTGTTTTGGGCCCAGATCACACGGTCCATTGGAACATTTGAGTCTTTTTCTTGGTTTTGAGAGACTTTGGTCGATTTGGGATCTGATTGCTTGTGTCATTGAGTGAAATTTGTTCGTTTTTCTCTCTCAATATCGTTTCTCAAGTTGTTCCATTTGTTTTCGGTTTGTTTAGTGCTTCTAGCTATCAAACATTGAAAATTACAAAAAAAAAATCTCTTTTGCTTTTGGATGATTAGTGTAAATTGAAATTTTTCGATTTTACTAGTAATTAGTGAATGGAATGAAAAGTTTTCAATTTCATTAGTTGCATTAGAGATCTCATTGTTTGTCTTCCGATCATTTTGTTTCTGTAAAAAATCTCAACTCTTCTGTAGCTAGTTTTCATCGAACGAAATGGTGTACTGTGGCATGTAGCTTTGCATTTAAGAGTTTTTGAAACAACACATTCGTTAGGGCTTGAAAACTGAAACATAATTGAAGATCAAATTTAAAATCTATTCAATTAACCTAAGGCAGCATTGAAATCTAACGAAACACATTTAGAGGTCTAGGCTAGAGACGTGTTACGGCGTCTTTAAACCTAGCAACTGTCGTTCGCCTTTTGGCTTTAGGCGGCGCTAGTACAGACTTGTGCTCCCCGTACTGTCGCGTATATAAAGGGAGACCCCTCTAGGTTTTCAATCCTTTATCCATAGGAAGCCAAGTCTGCCGCCCTATACCCGTGATACACTGAACACAGCATTCGGGGAGATTGCCTGCATGTACGGGAAGTCCTTGGTTGATTTCTTTTTCATTATTAAAACCAAGGTGTATATTGCAGTTCACGGTTATTTGGTACACCCTTTGTGCCTAGTATTCATGAGCAGTCATTTGGTCTTTTCTGACTCCCTAAATTTGAAAAGACCGTCAAGCGCTTGTCCTTTCACGCTTGTGTCAAATCTGAAAGAGATAGAGTCATCTTTTATCGTTTCTCGACTCTTAAAACATGAAACGATGAAGTTTATTACTTTTCAATGTGGTAAAAATTAATCACCCACGATTATATGCCCTGTTAGATATTGCTTGTTGTGGTTGGTAGTGTGTCATGGCCTCCTTTGTAAAGTGTGTGGTTTGGTGTGGTGAAACTTGCAAGGTTACCAACCAGGAATCCCCTGAAGGAGTCTGGTCATTTCCTCCTTTTGGGAATGTTGGTGCTCATACATGGCAACGTTGTCCCTTCTGGGTTAATTGTTGGGTTACTTTGTTTGGTTGTTTTCAACCTCTGTAGTGTCGAATAACTCTTGCTACTATTTAAATTACATCTCCTCTTGATATACCTTCAACCCCTCACGAAAATTCAAGTTTTCCTTGCATGTTGTGCACAAGAGACCATCTTCTTGAGGCCTATGGCATTCCCAAGGAACTCGAAGTATGGTCCAACCAGGTAGCCGCCAGATTGTCTTTGGCTTGAGTTAGGTTGGGGGTACATCTTGTTCAGCTGCACCATAAGGCCTCTAAGAAGCAGGGTAAGATCACCAATCCCTGTAAGTTGTGTGAAGGCCACCATGCCATTCACCTTTGTCCTTATATGGATGAAGCCAAGCAAGTCTTGGACAACCCAGCCGGTTCTACACCACGCCTTCCACCTGGTTATAATCGGCTTTCTTTGAGTCCTCCGCCAGCTGATCCTACGATTGGTCAAGAGTCATCCTTGGTCGATCCCACTCCCCCAGAAATTCAAATTCACGAATCCGTCCCTGACCAGCCATTGGTCGTAGGATCGGTTGAACTGGCCCCGTCCACGGTGCACCAGGTCTTTTCTGTCGAGAGTGGACCTCACACCCCCCATGTCCTTCTGATTTCTTCAGATTCTTCAGACTTGGAGAAAGATTCTCCTGTCCCTGTACTTCAAGAAGCTGCTCCTCCGCCTCCCATGATGGAGGCTATGGAGGATATCCCTCCCGCCTTCGAGATGGAGGTTATGGAGGATGCTCCTTCTTCCGTAACACCAGGGGAAGACCTTCTCGGTTCGATGGTATCCCCTCCGAGTAGTCGCCTCCTTTGATTGGAGTCGATTTGCAGGATTCTGCCTTCCGTCTTACGTTCCTTTCGAGATCACAGTACAGGCTCTTGGTCTGGTCGTACCCAGCACCATTATAGACGAAGGTGCCTCTATTAGTATTCTATCCTCAACTACCTGGCAAGCTTTCGGTTCGCCACCGCTTGCGCCTGTTACGCAGAATCTGTTGACTTTTAACAGAAGGACGAGTCAACCGTTGGGGATCCTTCCAAGGTTACCGGTTACTTTGGGAGGTAAAACCATCCATATGGACATGATGGTTGTTCCAGGCCCCTTGGATTTCAATCTGCTTTTGGGGCGCGATTACACCTATGCCATGGGAGCGCTCGTCTCCTCCCTCTTTCGTGTGGTCTGTTTTCCGCATGAAGGAAGGATTGTGACCATTGATCAGCTTTCGTTCTTTGGTCCTAAAGTGGCAGCTGGTCCGCCATCACCCCCTCCTGGTTTCTATCCACCCGTTGTATCTGCCTCACCGCAGGTCAACTATGTGGCCACCTACCCCGTGCCTGTGCTCAGTGAAGACGCCATCGTGCATAGTGTGCTGGGGGCATTGGGTCCTGACTTCCAGGATGTCTTCCTTCCATCGGGAGTGGAACTCTTGGGAGCACTGCCTTCTTGTTCATTTTGATGTAAGTCGGTTAGAGCATGGTTTCCTCCCTGTCTCAAGCTCTTTAAAAAATGAAACCAAGTTCTCGGAGCATAGTTCCTCCGCTTGTGTCGAGCTCCTAAAAACAATAAAACAAGCTGTTTGAGGACAGTTCTTTTAAGTGCGTCAACCTCGTTAAAATAATGAAACACGAGCATGTTCAATTCGACTTTTTGTTTTGAACCTTCACTCCATTTTCAATGGACTGAAGCTTGGGGGGCATGCACCTCGAATTGAGACACCATGCTGGGGGGCATGCCCGTCTTCCTCATTTCAAGCATAGTTTGCATATGTGTGTGTTCATATGTGCTTTTAAGCTTGCATAAAAATGAAATGTGTGAGTAGATACATTGTGTGAATACATTTCACATTGGGTCGTTTGTTATGTAACTGATACATTAGATTACATTTGTATTAGACATTCGCATGACATATAAAAACATCATCACATGTAAAAGATCCATCCAAAATAGTCATATGTATATATATATGTGTGTGTGTGTGTGTGTGTGTGTGTGTCGAAATGTTTGCACAATGTGCATCACGAAAGTCAAAATATACATAATCGTCTTAAGTACATCCGGAGACGATACGTCTCTCAAAAAATAGGTGTGGTATAATCCCTAAGAGCTAATCCGCATGGTGCTCATGATAGCATGTAACTGCACGCACTAAGCGTCTCAGGATTCGGTGGATCCGACTTGGAACTCCCACCGTATGACGCTGGTACGCCATCGATACGTCCGCCAGCCGAGCATAGTTCGGGATCCCTCAGGCAATGCCCTCGAGATTCTGGATCAACTCCTCTCCTCCTGTGCCCTCTCCCTGAGGATCAGGGGCGAGCTGAGTCCTCCGTGAGATTGGAGACATCCCAGCTGGTCTCTCAGGTCCCACATCTGCATCCATATATAAAATGTGTTAGGACGAATGTGTATTAACAAAAAAAAACATAAAACATAAAAATCAAAAAACATGAGGTCTTACCCAACTCCTCGTCCCAGTCATCTCCTTCTGGCAGTGGGAGATCTGGGTCTCCGGTGAAGTCAGTTCCTGCATATGGCCAGTCCTCCACTACAATCAACTGGCGTCGTAACCACCTAAAGAACTCCGGCCTCCAGGACATCTGTTGGCCGCCTCCAGCTCTGGGCATTAGTGCTGCCCAGCGAGCCATTCTTGGCTCTCGTGGTATCGGATCTGCTACTATGGCCCCTTGGCCCTGGAAGATTGGTAAGCATTCTAGAATGAACGATACTAGGATGGAACCATAGCCAAACTGTTTCAGTTTAGCTTGCTTGCATTTTGTGAGCTGTCTCTTCATGTTTATTGTTACTGCTGTTGCCCAGTCAAATAGTAAGGGACTCATACATTCTGAGGCCAGCAGGAGTTGGGCCTTTATGGCCTCGTGCGGTGCCTACGACCCTGCAGCCTGCGTGATGGTATGTAGGAAAACTCTCAATGCCAGATCGGGGATAGTGTGGATATCCACCTTTTTGCTCCCTGATCCCATTTGTGCTCCTTGGCACACTCGTGCCATCACTCCTTTCATCTTCTCGCCAGATGGTCTGCTCCCAGTCAGGATGGGTACCGGGCCTCTGCGAGACAATCCGGTGATGAAATACACATCAGAAACCTCCAGTTCCAATACCTGATCTCGCAACTTGAACACTTGTTCATGTTCGTCCCAAATACTGATCAAATACTGGAGGAGCTCGGGCTGAGCTCGTAGATAGGGTGTAAGGAAGAACTTCTTTAGCCCACAGTTTCTGAGGGCATTCATGCAAGCCTCACTTTCTATGGCCTGTTCATCCTCTTCTCCATGCTCTCGTTCTTTCCATTCAATCACCATTTTGCTTGATTTCCTGCATCCACATGGTCATAAACCCTTAGTTAGATCTCTGGTAGGCTTCAAATTTCATTTAATTTGGTTAAAATCTCGAATTTTTGGGCGGAATTTTAGGTTCGGCTGCTGGCGCGGCTGTTTTGTGAACAGTCGTGCCACATGGCGTGAGCCCTTTGCATAAAAGAGCCCATTGGCGCGGGTCCGTGCCCGATACCCGCGCCAATGAGCGCAGCCCTAAAATTTAAAAGAGTGGCCACAGAGGGCTGATACATAAAGGAAAACTATTAAAAAATGGATTGAAATGAAGAGCAGGGAAGTGCCTCTTACCTGTAGCAGACGAGAATCTGAATGGTCAACCGGATCTGTCGCAATCGCCGTCAGAAGTTTGCACTCCAAATGGACCACTGCTGCTTTTTACCAAGGTGAATAGTAAATGTAATTTTATTTTTACCATTTTGGCATATTTATAACTTTTTGACATAAAATGAGTTTTAAAAAGTTATTTTTATCAAATATTTTAATATGTTATGTCGAAAATGGGTTTTACGCTTGCTTGGTATGTGCAGCAACAGGTTTTTGCGACTTTAACGATGGAAACGAGTTGTATTTTATACTTTTTTGGACTCGGTAAATACACGAAAAAGTCACTTTGGAGTCATCTTTCAGCTCTTTTCTGACTCTCTAAACATGAAAAGATTGCCGAGGCCCTTGTCGTTTCGATCTCGTTAAAATGGACACGAATCAACATCTACCCAGTATAAGTTTAACCCTTTTTCGGGCTGGGATGGATTGATTACGAAAAAGGAATACCCTAGCCTATTGCGACTAGGAGGTTTTCCCGGATATTGTTTTCTACCTTTTCGGATCTGGGGAACTATTTACGAAAAGGGACATGTGGAGTTTTCTTTTCCGCTGTCTTTTCAAACTCTCTAAACATGAAAAGACGCCGAGTTCTTCCTTTTTCAGACTCGTTAAACCCTGATGACATTGGATTTCGTCAAAATGACGTTCTACGAGTTTCTCCTTCCTAGGACTCGTTAAATGCACTAGGATGGATTCGCCCGAAGGGCGGACTTATATCACAAGCATATGCTATCCCCTTCAAGCTTGTTATCAAAAATAATTGGGGTACTCGCCAGAAATGGTGGGGGAAAAATGGAACCATCATCGTTGTCATCGGCAGTATGTCGCTCTTGAACATGGCACTTGTCTGCATTCATGTCGGGTTGGGGACATCTCATCTCGTTTCTTCACTTTGCCTCCGTGGGTTTGGATAATCCCTTTTGACCTCTCATCTGCTCATTGCCTCGTCACCATGACCTCTGATCCGTTGATGTCAAATACTACCAAGTCCACTGTCGTGCCGTTTATATGTTCAAGAGAAGTTGGCCTCTGCAAATATCAACCTTCCTCTGTTTCTCATACGATTCTGATTCACAACAAAACATCATGTTCCTCTGTCTCGTGTCGATGATGTGGGAAACATTATGGCCCACCTTCGATCAAGGTCACTTCCTGTCGACTTCAGCTCATTATCCAGGAAGTTGGTCTAGAGACTCCCTATGGTACCTTGGAGCCTGCATGCCTCAATGGCAGGTTCGTCGCATTCGACGTGGGGTTTTCATCATTGGCCTCCGATCGAGTGATTCTGCGGGTGTTCGACGTCAACTCATTTATTCGCACGCCGTAGATTGTACCTGTAGTACCTTGAGGACCATTGTCATTATTGGTGGTTTCTCTCGCGTCTGTTAACAGCTTTCATCATTGGCTGGTAATCGGACGATGTTCTTGCATGTTCGACTTCAGCTCACATATTCACATGCTTGAACTTGTACTCTGTTGGGTCGAGATGGAGCGCAAGACCCTGGATTGTGTCTGTTGTAATCCAGGCTGTGATTGTGGATTATTATCATTATGTACATGACTCACTGATTGGATGGCTGCGACCATACCTGAGTCTATTTGTTTGATCTTAGTTGGATGGCTGCGCCCATGCCCTGGATCCGGATTATAGCATACTCTGTTTCGGATGGCTGCGTCCATACCACATATACATCATGTACTTGAGATATCAGTTGTATCTTTCTGCGCAGGTTTTCCGACGGCGGGCCTTCAGTTGAACATGTTCTCGTAAAGCATTTCACCCCTCTCTCTCTCGGGCCTCATACTTTAGGGGGCATCTGTTACACAGTAATTTGTCACCGTCCCTACCATTCCCCGTCCCGCACAATGGAGGACCCATTTTGTGACTTGTGAACATTGTCATGCCTTGAAATCATCATCAATGCATTCCTCTAAGCATGAGCTTCAATTTCCCTAAAGACATCTCCTTGAAAAAAATCATGAAAACATCTCCTTTTGCATTGGCGCGGTCAGACAGTTCATCACTCGCGCCAATGGGGAAAATCCTACAAAGAGGCGGCGCCAACTGGCGCTCTATCCCAGAGCAGTAGTCGCGCCAGCCAATTTAAGGAGTGTTTTTTAAATAAAGATGGCGGAAGTTGTGTTTCAACAAACTCAGAAACCATTGCCTATCTTGAGTTGGGAGGTTTGGCTGCGGGATTTCCATGGAAGGGAAGTGGTTTGCCACCTCCCATGGAACCTTCCTTGATGATAGGGCCAATCCCACAATAATAGGGATCCCAACTCCCTCCTTCCCCATCTATAAAATCTTGCTCAATTCCATTGCAAGCTAGTCTTGAAGTGCCTAAGCTTTGAATCTCCAAATTCCCAAGAGCCTTTGTGCTGTAAGAGCCCTCTTTCTTCCCTTAAGGCCGACTCAAGTAAGGAGACTATCGTTGAGAGACTCTAGAGAGGTTTTCCCTTTCCCTGGCGAGCTTTGCGAGACGTGAACGACTGGAGACCCATCCGAAGGAGACCACGACGTCAGAACATTGGTTGTACTCTCTTTCGATTGTTATTTAATGAATGATTACGGTTATGGTTCCACTCTGTTTTCACTTATGTTAATAATGAGTTATATCCTTTCTGACTGATATATAGTTGCGTATTCTGGATTTTATGCTTGTATTCGTGTTGTTTCTTGCATGTGCATGTGTCCATCTGCGGAGATCGTGGGAGGATCGTGATCTGCCGAGGTTGAGGAACGGGAATGCTCTCTTTTACGGATCATAGCATTGGATTCCAGGTAGGCCTCCATCTTTGGTATTTTATTCGTAACTAGGAACTTGCGCTGTAACATTTGATGATTGTTGCTAGACCCCTGCTGGGCTAGTAGGGATCGCCTCTGTCCAGCGGTTACCTCCTCAACAGCTTAACTTTGCTATGGACAATCTGCGATTCGGACCAGTACCACGGATATCAGCGACTGTGATATTTTGATAAGTACTGCACTGCTTGGAATCCTCATCCGGTTCACAGTCGAGCTCCTGGAATAAATCATTCATCTCTACAAGATCCATGCCTCCTTAGCACGCATGAAATATTTGCAAGCAATCAGTTAGAAGACTATGAAAAAGTCCTCAATTCTGTTCAAAGGCACACATATTGCCACTCTTCTACATGTTTACGCAAAAGAAATAACACATCAACTTGCCGCTACGGAGCCCCATGGGAGGTTCGCAACACGTCATCTCTTCACATTGATGGTTCTAGCAAAAAGGTATACTCCCCTGCTAGAAATGATGATAAACTCAATGTGCACAATGCTCAACTACTTGCAATATGGAGGGCCAACATTGATTTTAAACCAGTTCTATCACGTCATGCTGTGTTGAACTACATTTCGAAGTATGTAGCAAAATCAGAGGCAAAGTCTGAAAGCTACTACCAAATGCTCTCACGCCTCTCACAATGCTCCCCCCCCAGATGCTCCTACTATCACTATCGTCCGCAAAGTCCTCACCGAAATTGTTGCTGATCGAGACATCGGTGCACAAGAAACATGCCACATGCTACAAAAACTCCCACTAACAAAGTGTAGTCGTTCTTTTGTCTCCCTCAATGTAAAAAAAAAGTCTTCAAACGTGTATTGCATGATTTAGATGGTCATCCTCCATCAACACCTTTCATTGCCTCCTACGTGCAAAGACCAGCTGCACTTGAAAGTTTGTCTCTTATTGAAGTTGCACGCTCCTGGTCCTTCTCCACCCGCCGAAAAACATCACCATGGAAACAAATATTCCCTCCCATGGTTGTCCGCGTTCTTCCTTGTTACACCTCCATTCCATTGAAAGAATCACCATCCTATGTAGACTTCTGTTGGAGCGAACTCCTTCTATACTTCCCTTTCCGTAGCCTCCCGAATGATATTGGCATATCTGATGCAAGAATTGTTGCACACTGGGAAGAAATTAGACACACATATAAACCTTGGCATGTTTATCGCAAACCATCAACCCCGGACCTTTCCGACTCTATCTGTTCATCCCCAAACAACCCTCCCCATGACCCCACACTTGACGTGCATGAATGGCAATTTCTCTCTCAACTCCACCCAGGTAACAACCTCGTCCTTGATGAGCTTGAAATGCTTGGCCATCGTGAGTTTGACACAAACCATAATTGGGGCCACTCTACAATCCCTCCACACTTACAAGAAACATCGATCCACTTCATCGACTCCACTCGCTCCTCCACAAGATCCCACCAACTCCTAACTCCATTTGCACATTCCCTTTCCTCCTTGTCCCCAAGCCAAACCATTGCATTCAATATCATCTTCTCGCACTTCCGCAACAACATTGCCAAAAAAACACTACACATGATAATCCAAGGCACCGCTGGTACCGGCAAGTCGTTCCTAATTGAGTTCTTAAAAAATGCATTCCTTGAAAGCTCCACCATGCAAAAATGCCCCCTGCTACTACTTGCTCCTACCGGTGTTGCAGCATTCCACATTAATGCTTTGACGATCCACTATGCTCTTCGCATCCCTATATCCTGTATGGAGCCTTTAGAGGGTCAATCCCTCCTAAACCTTCAAGAACAATTTCAGCATATTCATTACATTCTAATTGACGAAATGAGCTTCATCGGTCCTAAATTGCTTTCTCAAATTAATGATCGCTTGTGCGAGGCATTCCCATCAAATAGAAACAACCCATTTGGTGGACGTTCTATAATCCTTGTGGGAGACCTTGGCCAACTACCACCTGTAAAAGACACGCCAATGTATGTAGGCAATTCTCGTGGCACTGCACTTTGGCAAAGCTTCACTACTGTGGTTACGCTTGCAACAGTTTTTCGACAACAAGGAACAAGTCCTGCACAAATTTCCTTCCGCGAACTCCTCTCCAACCTTCGCAATGCAACACCCACTGTTGCTGATTGGAATCTTCTTATGACACGTTCAAAAACAAATCTTCCTAAAGCCGAAGTCCAATCATTCTCCACTTCAATGCATCTTTATTCAACAAATGACGTTGTTGACTTGCACAATAAATCAATGTTAAAATTATTAAATCAGCCAGTTGCACATTGTTATGCTGCCGAAAAGAGGCAACTAGAAACTACCCAACCAAAAAATGATCAATTATCAAAGAAAATACTCCTTTGCATTGACCAACGTGTTATTCTCAGAAGCAATCTTTGGGTTGGCGTTGGTCTTATTAACGGTTCGCTCGGCATTGTTCATGCAGTCGTATATTCACCAAGTTGTACACCACCAGAACTACCATCATTTGTTGTAGTTGCCTTCCCTCACTACACTGGTCCACCATGGGATCCTTCGAATCCTACATTTGTCCCAATCCCCCCCATCACAAGGGGTTCACGCACACAAATCCCTCTCGGAATGGCATGGGGCTTAACAATCCATAAATCGCAAGGCATGACACTAGATAAAGCAACAATCGACATCGGCAACATTGACCGGCAAGGGCTCACTTTCACAACTATCTCAAGAGTTTGCTCGCTGAATGATCTCTGCATCTCCCCTGCCTTCTCCTACTCACGCTATTCACATATGCAGGACAACCCTTACGTCATGCGTAGGAAACAAGAAGAAGCACACCTTGCATCCAAATCTATTATTCACACTCCTTGAAAAAATCCTATTATTGGTACCTTCTATTCACTTGCATTCCACTTTTACTTATTTCTTCTTGTTCCTCACAATAAGACCTTGCAAATTTCCTGCTTCATTTACATCTTCACTTTCCAATATCATTTCAACTCATATTTGTTCCTACTATTTGTTTCTTATTATGCTTTTCATTATTAGTGTCAAATTTTTACATGTTCACTTATATGCTTTTCCTTCCCTTGCAACAACTATGGATCGCAGGTACCTTTCTTAGCTCAACAAATTCTATGAAGAAATCACTCAACAAGAGAATGCACTCCTCATTCTACAACAACGCTTCTTAGTTCGACCTACTCTACCACTATACCGTTTGCGCCCAACATTGAAACTACTCCATAAGATCAAAATATTCATTCGTCGCCTCATTCATGTGCATGAAAGAGATGCACACAGGCAACTTCGAGCATACTATCTTAGTCGCATCCAGGGTTTGGACGTCAATTGGTGTTGTCGCTGTCGGGCAACCCCCTGTATTTACGACTAGATTGCAACCAAACACCTTTCACGCATGATCATTCTACTATGCTAACACTTGTTCCTCCTTGCTGTTCCAAAGCAATTTTCTTCTATACTTAACAATATCACTCTTACTATTTTTGCTTGTACCATGATGTAAAACTGCCTACTACTTCGAGTTTTAATAACATGTAAAACCTTTTTACCATTACATTACTTCAAATCAAGTGAATGATGCCTTCGCAAAAATCTATACGATGCACAAGAATACCCCCTCAATGTGCTATGCTATCACTTGCTCCTCCTTTTTGTTCCAAATCTATTCTTTTCTAAATTTAACAATATCACTCTTACTCATTTTGCTTCTACCATTATGTTAAACTGCCTACTACTAGGACTGTCAAAAACATCTACAACCTCTTTACCATTACATTACTTCTATACAAGTCAATGATGCCCTCGCAAAAAAAATATATATATACAATGGACAACAAATCTACGGTCTACTATATTGTATACTATCTATTTTCATCATATCAATTATGCCTACATAATTAAATCTCAAAAATTACTTCCTTTATATGCTCTCATTTTATACGATTATAAATTGATTCACAACCAAACCTATTCTTCATTTTCAATTACTTTGCTTCTAATTTAAATTACATTCGTGCAAATATCAGTAACTTACTTCTACTATTATTAACACATAATGATTTAACATAATAACCACAAAATCATAAAATGTAACTCATCGAGATGAAATTACCTACCTTCTTTCCACCTCTAAGTTGAGCAAACAACATATTTTATTTTCATCATGTTCCCTAACATGTACCACAAAATGATTCAACTCTCCTCCTTCCCTCCCTTGCAGCAACTATGGATCGCAACTACATTTCTCAACTAAACAAATTCTATGAAGAAATCACTCAACAAGAGAATGCACTCCTCATTCTACAGCAACGCTTCTTGGTTCCACCTACTCTACCACTATACCGTTTGCACCCAACCTTGCAACTACTCAAGAAGATCAAAATATTCATTCATCGCCTCATTCATGTGCATGAAAGAGATGTGCAAAGGCAACTTCAAGCATACTATCTTAGTCGCATCCCGAGTTTGGACGTCAATTGGTGCTATCGCTGTTGAGCAGCCCCTTATATTTACGACTAGATTGCAACCAAACACCTTTCATGCATGATCAGTATACTATGCTAACACTTGTTCCTCCTTTTTGTTCCAAAGTAATTTTATTCTATATTTAAAAATATCACTCTTACTATTTTTTCTTGTACCATGATGTAAAAATCCCTACTACATCGAGTTTTCATAACATGTAAAACCTTTTTAACATTACATTACTTCAAATCAAGTCAATGATGCCTTCGCAATAATCTATACGATGCACAAGTATACCCCCCAGAATATCATTCTTACTCATTTTGCTTCTACCATAATGTTAAACTGCCTACCACTAGGACTTTCAATAACATCTACATCCTCTTTACCATTAAATTACTTCTATACAAGTCAATGAAACCCTCACAAAAAAAAAAAAATACAATGGGAAAAAAATCTATGGTCTACTATATTGTATACTATCTATTTTCATCATATCAATTATGCCTACATAATTAAATATCAAAAATAACTTCCTTTATATGCTCTCATTTTATACGATTATAAATTGATTCAAAACCAAACGTATTATTCATTTTCAATTATTTTTCTTCTAATTTAAATTATATTTGTGCAAATATCACTAACTTACTTCTACTATTATGAACACATAATGATTTTACATAATAACCACAAAATCATAAAATGTAACTCATCGAGCTTGAGCAAACAACATATTTTATTTTCGTAGTTTTAAATCTAAATATTCATGTAATCATTCAATAACAGATTTTACCCCTCATGAATTCACATTCATCATGTTCCCTAACATCTACCACAAAATGATTCAGGTCTCCTCCTTCGCCGTTCCCTTGCACCCCCGGTGCAATTGCTAGATTTTACTAGTTGGAAGACTTCAAAAATATTTAAAAATCCAATGGCCAACAATGAAGCAGTGAGTTTCGTGAATTGACATCATGCAGTTCGTCAGGTTCTAGGATATTTTCAAAATTTGCAATCTAAATAATTCTAGCAGGAGCTTTATGAAAAAGCCCTGGTTATTGAAAAAATCCACCATATCAGCGCTTCCTCTGGCTTTGGTGATTGAAGCAAGCTGCTGATGGAGCTTAACGACTTTCCTCTATATACTACACTGGAAAATAAATCCTTTATATACAGAGCTTATTCGTGCACCCACTTTTCTGCAATAATCGGTCTCATATATTATCGCTTGGTGTATATCCCAAGTGAGTATTCTTGGCCATGGATTCTGACATTTATCGCAGAACTAGGCTTCTCGTGTAGCTGGATTATGGACCAGACCTTAAGATGGTGGCCAGTTCAATGACCAGTATTCCCAAAAAGACTTTCTAAGAGGTAATAATTTTCCCCTCTACCTTTTAGCACTAGAGTATTAAACCAAATTTAAATATGATTTCATTCAACGGTGTCATGTATATGTTAAATGAATATTAATTATCTGTCCAAATCGACAGGTTTGAGAGCAATTTACCACCTGTGGATATATATTTATTTGCACTGCTGATCCTTTCAAAGAACCTCCACTGGCTGTTACAAACACAGTATTGTCCACTCTTGCCTTAGATTATCCCCTCGGAAAACTGTCATGTTATGTTTCTGATGATGGAGGATCACCACTCACTTTTTATGCTCTCTTGGAAGCTTTACGGTTTGCAAAGTTTTGGATTCCATTTTGTGATAAGTACGCCATTGAAGACAGATGTCCAGAGGTTTACTTCTCAAATTCCAGTGCTCTGGAAAACGTAAATCTGCCCTTCATGAAAGACTGGAAGCATGTAAATGTAATTCGGTAGCGTTTTATACCACCAAGGACTAAGTTACTTATAACTTGTAGTTTTCCGACTTACTTCATTTCCCTTACCAGGCTTAAACAAACTTCTGTTTGTTTTTTTGTTTGTTCTATCAGAAAATGTATTTGGAATTGAAGGATCGAATTAACAAAGTTATGGAGATGGGCAGTGTTCCAGCAGACAAACAGAAAGAACACAAGGGATTCAAGGACTGGATTTCTGGAAACAATAGGCGAGATCATCCAAGTATAATTCAGGTCATCTGTCTGACCTGTCTTACTACATATTCAAATTATATATATATATATATATATATTGTATCTTCTATGAATGTTTGAATTGTAAGTGCAGATTTTACTGGAGAAGGGAGAGGACAGGGACATTCAAGGAAATGATCTGCCCGGTCTTATATATGTCTCCCGTGAGAAGCGACCTGGAACTCCCCACCATTATAAGGCTGGTCCTCTTAATGTTATGTGTTGAAATTATTAAAGTCACCTGTCGTGCCTTGGGCAGGAAGAACAAAGAACAAAGTACAGCAGCAGCAGCAGCAGCAGCGCAGAGGAGATTGAGTGCACAGCACCGTATAATAAAGAGGAATGGAGAAGAATTAAATTTTGATGGGCCGCAGCCAAGTATAGCAGAGGAATTAATTTTGTTATGGGCGAGAAGTTACTTCAGCAGAGAAATGAATATTTTTGTCTACGGAGGAGCAGTTTTATTTAAAACAGTCAAGTCGGGTGTAAAAGCCCTCAACAACTAAAAATGAATGAAATTGATCGAACAGGCGGAAGTCACTTATGAAGCGGAAGGACAAGCGGTCCCTACCACTTGAGCGCAAAAGCGCAAGATCGCAAGATCGCAATTTCAGAAGTTCAGAAGTTTTAAATGTCTTGTGAATATGAAAATCTGCGATGTGCGATGGTTGCGCCATCGCAACATCGCAATATCTCATTTTCATTATATGTGTTCTGCCATGTGTCATCGCAAAAGTTGAATATTGCGATGTGCGATCACCACACGATCGCACCATTGCATGTTACAAGTATTCCTCCATATGTTTTCGCAGGTTTGAAAGTTGCAATATGCGCCATCGCAGATCGCGCCATCGCATTTTTGTTGTTCCACCGTTCCGCCATCGCACATCGCAAAATGGTCGACTACAACGTGGTCCCCACTCGTACGTCACGCCATGTTCAGTTTTATGTTTGGAAAGTGATTTTACTTTGTATTTGTTTTATTTTCTTTGTTTAATGTTTTTTGTTCCCGCCGCACTATATAAAGTGAAAAAGGCCCGAGAGCCAAAGAGAGCATTGTAATTGTAATACGTTGTATTGTTGTAACCGCTGTGTGAGAGCCCGCAGGAAAAGAAGAGAACAGTAAGAAGAACAGAGCATTGTTTGTGCATTCTTGAGAGACAGAGAGTTGTTTTGTAGAGCACTGTGTCTGTATCAGTCCTACTCTTATTTTGTGTATCCCTCCGTTGAGGAAGAAATTTGTAACAATTTTTGTTTTTTTTTTAAGTTATGTTAATCAAATAGAAGAAAGCATTTTCATGCCATCTCTGTCTGTAAGCGAAATTTATGTTTTTTTTTAAACATCTCTATGTTGTAGAGGGGAGTTTATATTCTCTCCACTGTTTGCTTGGAATTCCTCAATAATTCCAGCATGGTATCAGAGCTAGTACAGGCTCTTTGAAACTTTCAAAGAAGCTGAAGAAGAAGAAGACTTGTTGAAGTGTTTTCTCCAACAGCATGAAAGCCCAACAGAAGTCAAAGTTCAGGTATTTCTCAAAGATAACATAATTGTTATTCTTGTCTTAAAATAGTTTGTTCTTTCAGAGAAAGGAAAGATAGTTTGTTTAGGTGAAGAGTTCAGTTTAAGAGCAATGGCTAGACCAAGCACTGGAATGAGCATTGGAAATGTTCAACTTCCACAATTTAATGGAAAGAACTATGATTATTGGGCCATTACCATGAAAGCCCTGTTTGTTTCACAAGACTTATGGGAGTTTGTAGAATATGGTTTTGTTGAACCAGCTGATGAGCAGGCTTTTAATGCCTTAACTCAAGAAGAGAAGGATTTACTGAAGAACAATAGAAAGAAGGATGCTAAGGCCCTCTTCTATTTGTATCAAGCTGTAAATGAGAGTGTGTTTCCAAGGAAAACAGTAGCTAAGAGATCCAAGGAGGCATGGGAAAATTTGAAAGTAGCCTATCAAGGTATGGAGAAAGTTAAGACAACAAAACTTCAGTTGCTGAGAAGAGATTTTGAAACTCTTTGCATGAAAGAGTCAGACAGTGTAGACACATTTTTTACACATGTGATTGGGATTGTAAATCAGATAAGATCCCATGGAGAAACTCTTGAAGAAAGAAGGATATTGGAGAAACTTTTGAGATGCTTACCCTCAAAGTTTGATGTTATTGTTACCACTATAGAAGAGACCAAAGATCTCTCACAGTTCACAGTTGATGAACTTCATGCCTCGTTGATAACTCATGAACAAAGATTGTGCAGAGATGAACACTCATCTCTTGAACACGCCTCCAAGACCCAGATGCCTTCAGGAAGAGGAAGAGGTCAAGGAAAAGGAAGAGGAAGAGGCAGAAGCCAAAACAGAGGTGGAAGGAACAACTCTTCACATTCACATGGAAGGAGCAATAGTCAAAGTCAGATTCATGGCCAATGCAACAGTCAGCAAGGTGGACATCAACACCAACATGCTCATGGAAAGAGGTATGAAAAATCCAATGTCCAATGTCATTATTGCAAGAAATATGGGCACTATGCCAGTGAATGTAGAAGGAAGAAAAATGACATGAAAAATAAGCAGAATGCTAATGTAGCAAAAGAGGAAAACAACCCAAGTAATGTGTTGTTAGCTTGTAATGTAGCACAAGATAGAGAAGATAATGTTTGGTTCTTAGATTCAGGTTGTAGTAATCATATGATTGGCAACAAAGCAATGTTTGCCAATCTAGATGAAGAAATAAAATCTGAAGTGACCACAGGGACTGATACTAAGATCTCTGTCAAAGGAAAAGGCAAAGTTAGTATCCGAGAAAGGAATGGTGAGCAGAAATTTGTTCCTGATGTGTATTATGTTCCGGGTCTGAAATGTAATCTTTTGAGTGTTGGGCAGCTCATAAATAAAGGTTACAATGTAATTTTTAAAGATGATGTGTGCACCATAAAAGATATTCCTCCAAGCAAGAAAATCATTGCTGAAATCGAAATGACCAGCAATAGAATGTTTCCGCTCAAGCTCAACATTGACTTGAAAGGAAAAGGAAAGAATGTAGTAGCTGTAACACAAGAAGCCTTTCAGAAAGAAGCAAAGGATGTAAATTGGTTATGGCACTTGAGATTTGGACATCTCAATTTCAGAGGATTAAATTTGCTGCATAGAAAAGGAATGGTAAGAGGATTGCCATTGATTGAGAAACCTGATAGCCTATGTGAAGGCTGCATCTTGGGAAAACAACACAGAGAAAGTTTTCCTTGAGGGAAAAGCATACGGGCGAAATCACCCTTAGAAATAATTCATTCAGATTTATGTGGGCCGATGCAAACAACATCAGTTTTAGGAAGAAACTATATGCTGACCTTCATAGATGATTTCACAAGAAAGGTGTGGGTTTATTTTCTGAAATATAAGAGTGAAGTTTTCAGAAATTTTTCCACTTTAAAGCTCTTGTAGAGAAAAAAAGTGGGCAGTATATTAAAGTCCTCAGAACCGACAGAGGAGGAGAATATATATCAAAGGAGTTTCTGTGTTTTTGCAGAGGGAATGGCATACACAAGCAATTTACCACAAGGTACACACCGCAACAGAATGGAGTTGCTGAACGGAAGAATCGAACCATAATGGAAATGGTGAGAATTATGCTGAAGGAAAAGAATTTACCGAATGAGTATTGGGCAGAAGCAGCAAACTGTGCTGCGTATATTTTAAATAGATGCCCTACAAAAGCAGTGATGAAAAAAGTTCCAGAAGAAGCATGGAGTGGCGGCAGTCACCAGAGTTTTTGGATGTGCGGCATATGTACACATTCTAGACAAGTTGAGAAAGAAGTTGGATAGTAAGGGGGAGAAGTGAATTTTCCTTGGATATTGTGATGATTCCAAAGGATACAGATTATATAACCCATCCACAAAGAACTTTGTGATAAGCAAAGATGTGCAATTCATTGAAGAGGAAGCATGGGATGGAAGCATAGAGAAAACAGTCAATGTTAAAAGTTGTTTGCCTCATGATGAAGATGAGGGAGATGTGGTTGAAATTGATAACCCATCCGTAGCACAACCTCCACCAGCACAAGGACAGCAAGGGACACCTCAAGCAGCAACGAGAACACCCTCGAGAAGAAGCGGGAGTGTATCTCGAAGCACACCACATGGAGCAGAAATGAGTGCTTCATCAAGCACAACTACACCAAGTGAAAGAGGAACAAAGTTCAGAAGTATTAGAGAAATTTATGAGCAAGAAGAAGCAAATGAAGGTATGAATTCCCTATTTTCTTTGTATTGTCAAGTTGATGATCCTATTCATTTTGAAGATGCAATTAAAGATAGAAAATGGATAGAAGCTATGGATGATGAAATTAAAGCCATAGAGAAGAACAAAACATGGGAGCTGGTTCATCTCCCAGAAGGTAAAGAAGTCATTGGTGTAAAATGGGTCTATAAGACCAAAAGAAATGCTGAAGGAAAGATAGAGAGACACAAGGCCAGACTTGTCATCAAAGGATATAAGCAGAAGAAAGGAATTGATTATGAAGAAACTTTTGCACCAGTTGCAAGAATGGAGACAGTAAGAGCAGTGATGTCCATAGCAGCACAAAACAAATGGAAAGTATATCTGATGGATGTAAAATCTACATTTTTAAATGGAGTTTTAATGGAAGAGGTATATGTGGAACAACCTCTCGGATATGAGAAGAAAGGCCAAGAGCATAAGGTCTGCAAATTGAAGAAAGCTCTTTATGGGCTGAAGCAAGCTCCAAGAGCATGGTACAGTAGGATAGACTCCTATCTATTGGAAAATGGATTTGAGAAGTGTGAGGGAGAACCCACCCTCTACATCAAAGAAAAGGATGGTAAGATGTTCATTGTTGTTTTATATGTTGATGATTTCATTTTTACAGGTAACGATGATTACCTTGTTGAAAATTTTAAAACAGTAATGAAAAATGAATTTGAAATGACTGACATGGGTTTGTTGAGATACTTCTTGGGAATAGAAGTAGAGCAAGGTGAGAAAGGGATTTTTATATCCCAAGAAAAGTATGTGAATCAGGTTTTAGAAAGATTTAATATGCAGGAGTGCAAAGCTACAATTACTCCCACAGTAATGGGATTGAAGTTGAGAAAATATGACAATAGCAAGGATGTTGATCCAAGTTTGTATAAAAGCATAGTTGGCAGCCTCATGAATTTGACTGCAACTAGGCCGGGCATTATGCATGTTATTAGTTTAATTTCCAGATTTATGGAGAAGCCAAAAGAAGCACATTGGCAAGCAGCAAAGAGAATTCTGAGGTATGTGAAAGGAACAAAAGGATTTGGTATTTTGTATATAGCTTCAGAAAATTCAGAATTAGTTGGATACACTGACAGTGATTGGGCTGGAAGTGTAGGTGATCGGAAGAGAACTTCCGGTTATGTTTTTTGTATGGGTTCAGGAGCCATTTCATGGGCTTCTAAGAAACAGCCTATTGTAGCATTATCTACAACAGAGGAAGAATATGTGGCAGCTACAGCAGCAGCGTGTCAAGCAATTTGGATGAGAATAATGTTGAGAATTTTGTGCCAAGAACAGGTAAAGGGCACTGTGCTTTATTGTGACAATAGCTCAGCTATTGCATTATCAAAGAATTCTATGTTTCATAAGAGAACGAAGCACATAGACACAAAGTTTCACTATATCAGAGAACTGGTGAACAATGGAGAAGTTGATTTACAACATTGTAAAACAGAGGAGCAATATGCAGATATTTTGAAAAAGCCATTGGCACACAAAACATTTGAATTTTTGAGAAAATGTTTGGGTATGATGGATAACCCAACAGCTGACTTTAAGGGGGAGTGTTGAAATTATTAAAGTCACATGCCGTGCCTTGGGCAGGAAGAACAAAGAATAAAGTACAACAGCAGCAGCAACAGCGAAGAGGAGATTGAGTGCACAACACCATATAATAAAGAGGAATGGAGAATAATTAAATTTTGATGGGCCGTAGCCAAGTATAGCAGAGGAATTAATTTTGTTATGGGCGAGAAGTTACTTCAGCAGACAAATGAAGATTTTTGTCTACGGATGAGCAATTTTATTTAAAACAGTGAAGTCGGGCGTAAAAGCCCTCAACAACTAAAAATGAATGAAATTGATCGAACAGGCGGAAGTCACTTATGAAGCGGAAGGACAAGTGGTCCCTACCACTTAAGCGCAAAAGCGCAAGATCGCAAGATCACAATTTCAGAAGTTCAGAAGTTTTAAATGTCTTGTGAATATGGAAATCTGCGATGTGTGATGGTTGCGCCATCGTAACATCGCAATATCGCATTTTCATTATATGTGTTCCACCATGTGTCATTGCAAAATTTGAATATTGCGATGTGCGATCACTGCACGATCGCACCATCGCATGTTACAAGTATTCCTCCATATGTTTTCGCATGTTTGAAAGTTGCGATATGCACCATTGCAAATCGCGCCATCGCATTTTTGTTGTTCCACCGTTCCGCCATCGCACATCGCAAAATGGTCGACTGTGACGTGGTCCCCACTTGTACGTCACACCATGTTAAGTTTTATGTTTGGAAAGTGATTTTCCTTTGTATTTGTTTTATTTTCTTTTTTTAATGTTTTTTGTTCCCGCCGCACTATATAAAGTGAAAAAGGCCCGAGAGCCAAAGAGAGCATTGTAATTGTAATACGTTGTATTGATGTAACCACTGTGTGAGATCCCGCAGGCAAAGAAGAGCATAGTAAGAAGAACAGAGCACTGTTTGTGCGTTCTTGAGAGACAGAGAGTTTTTTTGTACAACACTGTGTCTGTAGCAATCCTACTCTTATTTTTTGTATCCCTCCATTGAGGAAGAAATTTGTAACAGTTTTTGTTTTTTTTTTAAGTTCTGTTAATCAAATAGAAGAAAGAATTTTCATGCCATCTCTGTCTGTAAGCGAAAATTTTGTTTTTTTTTAAACATCTCTATGTTTTAGAGGGGAGTTTATATTCTCTCCACTGTTTGTTTCGAATTCCTCAATAATTCCAACATTCTGGTAATATTTTGCATGTGTAATGTTTTCATTACCAAGTAAGCAGTCGATTAATAAATTTAGGGGTATAATGTAGTTAAGGTCGCAAAAGATTACAGGATGTATCTTTTGATGTTGGTAGCTAAGAGTCTCTAGCATAATCAGCAATGCTCCCTTCATTCTCACTCTTGATTGCGACATGTACACCAACAATCCTGAGGCACTTCGTCAAGCCATGTGCTTTTTCTTCGACCCTAAAACAGGTCACCAGTTTGGCTTCGTCCAATTTCCTCAACTATTTCATGGCATCACGAAGAATGATATCTATGGAAATAGTCTCAGGATATTCGCCGAGGTGAGTATACAGAACTTCCACGTCTGTGAAATTTTGTGAAAAGCATTAGATAAACGCAGTAATGAGACCTGTAAAATTTGATATGCAGATCCATTTTACCGGACAAGATGGAATCGAAGGTCCGTTCTACGTAGGCACCAGATGCATTCACTGCAGGGAGGCGTTATGTGGACCTGAGCGACGACAAAGGTCCTCAAAATCTCATAAAGTTGCATCCACCATTGTTGGTGAAGAAGATGAAACAGTTGCGAAATATAAAGCAATTCCATCAAAGATTCTCAATGATGCACAAGATCTTGCAAATTTCACATACAAGGACAAAACCCTTTGGGGCAAAGAGGCAAGTCCCACTTCCAGTGTTAATACATAATCATATTTAGTTACAAGATAGAAGGATATTAAATGCTGAGATTCAAATTTTTTTATTGCAGTTTGGCATGATTTATGGATGTGCTATCGAAGATATATTGTCGAGCTTTGTTATACATTGCAAAGGGTGGAAATTTATTTACTGCAATCCAAAACGAAGCGCATTTTTAGGGTGCGCTCCAAATAATTTGATTGATACACTAACTTAGCATAAAAGGTGGGCTGTTGGCCACCTGGAATTATTTACTAGTAAGTTTTGCCCATATATATATGGGATTCATCGAATACCAATAGCGCAGCTAATGTGTTACAATTACTGCCCGCTATGGTCTTTGTCTTCCATGCATATAATTTTCTATGGATTAATTCCTACTCTTTGCATGCTCCGTGGTATTTCATTATTTCCCAAGGTATTTTTCTCAACTACAAAACCTTTGGAAATATTTTTTGACTTTGAAGTATCGTTCACAATATTGTATTTTTTGCCTCTTAATTTTGATTACTAATTATTTATTTTTTGTTCTGCGCAGTTATCTAGTTCATCTTTCTTTCTCTTCGCTTTGTTAGCAATATCTGCATATGGTTACAGTATGGTTGAGTATATATGGGTTGTGGGTTCGCTTAAACGTTGGTGGAATGAATAGAGAATGTGGATGATAAAAGGCGTATCAGCCTATCTCTTTGCTTTAATTGAAGTCGCTGGCAAGATGATTGGTGTATCGGAGGTAGGGTTCGAGGTAACGAACAAAGTAGTGGACAGTGAAGCATCCAAAAGATATGAGGCCAAAATTTTTGAGTTTGGTGTGGCATCTCCTCTCTTTTCTCCACTAGCAATCTTGATAGTAATAAACCTGATATCGGTGGTTAGTGGATTATCACGAATCCTGCGAGAAGGGTATTCGGCTTTTGAGTGTATGACTCTGCAGTTAATTTTTTCCAGCTTCATAGTCATCAATGGCTATCCTGTATTGGAGGCCATGTTTCTGAGAATTTTTTGAAAATATTAAAGTCATCTGCGTGCCTTTGAGCAGAATAAAATAGTACACAAAGGAAGCAGTGGCAGATATTGAGTGCACGGCACTGTGTAATTAAGAGGAATGGAGAATGTAAGGATGAATTAAATGTGATGGGCCGCAGCCACAAATTACAGAGGCGAATTAATTTGGATTATGGGCGAACTTAATTTTGTAGGTGGAATGAAGACTTTCGTAGATCTGAACTACAGAGGAGCAGAATTTATTAAAGACAATCATTTCGAGCTTTAAAGCCCTCAACAACCAGAATGAATGAAATATTGTTTAAACAGGCGGAAGACCTTTTTTTTTCTGAATTGTTGGGACAAGTGATCCCCACAACTTGAGTTCCAATCGCAATCGCAAATCACAATGCAAATGTATCATAAATCAAGTGTCTTGTTGATATGAGAGAGTTCTGCAAGTAGAACGTTTAATACATTGAAACATATATTATAATTTCCCCCACAGCAGCGGAGGCCCGTCGGTCCACTTGACCACGTGGCGATGACTTATTGGAATCAATAGAGTTCAATCGCATTCGGTTCCTGATCGCAATCGGAAGCTCTTAAGTGTTGGGCCCAATTGCACTTTGAAATTGGCGGACCCGATGGTAGTATGCAATGGAGTTAATAAAGTCCATCGCGTCCGGGATCTTAATCATAATCAGAACTTTCCGATTGATCGCACCCTTTTGTTATATGCTCCGATTGAAGTGGCTGACCCGATCCATATTATAGGCCGGAGTTTATTTGACTCATCGCATTCGTTTTTGAATCGCAATTAGAACCTCTTTAGAACGAGGCCCAATCGCACATAGTTGAAGTTCAGACCCGATTGGCTTATGAACCAACTTTTATATTTGCCAATCGCATCCGATTGTCAATCGCAATCGGAGTTTTCAGTTTGTTGTTTGTATTGTGGGTCCCGTATAATATTTGTTTTAAAATAGTTTCTTGTTTAATGCCTTATATAGTTTTGCAATGTTTTTTTTATGCGGCATATAAAAGCCAAAAGGCCCCGGAGCCTGTAGTAATTTGCATTTTTTTGGTTGGTTCGCACAACAGCGCGAAAGAAAAAGAAATACACAGCAGTGTTGGTTTAATGAGACAGAGAGTATTTTTTTGACTGAACAAAGAGTAGTTTCTGTGAACTACGTTTGAAGCAGTCACCATTCTTATGTTATCCCTCTGTGCTGAGGAAGATTTGTAACAGTTTTTGAAAGATATAGAAGTTTGTTTTACAGTCTAAAACTCTGTCTCCTGTCAAATTTTAATTTCTCTGTGTTTAGAGGAGAGGATCTTACTCTCTCCATTTGGAATTATCAATATTCTGACATGGTATCAGAGCTATTTTAGGCTCTTTGAATGTTTCAAAGAAGCTGAAGAAGAAGAAGACTTGTTGAAGCGTTTTCTCCAGCAGTGTGAAAGCCCAACAGAAGTCAAAAGTTCAGGTATTTCTCAAAGATAACAGAGCTGTTGTTTTTGTTTTAAAAGAGTTTGTTCTTTCAGCAAAGGAAAGACAGTTTGTTTAAGTTCAGTGCTCAGTTTAAAAGCAATGGCTGGACCAAGCACTGGTATGAACATTGGAAATGTTCAGCTTCCACAATTTAATGGAAAGAACTATGATTATTGGGCCATTACCATGAGAGCCATGTTTGTCTCACAAGACTTATGGGAATTTGTAGAAGATGGTTTTGTTGAACCAGCTGATGAGCAGGCTTTTAATGCCTTAACTCAAGCAGAGAAGGATTTATTGAAGAACAATAGAAAGAAGGATGCTAAAGCCCTCTTCTATTTGTATCAGGCAGTAAATGAGAGTGTGTTTCCAAGGATAGCAGCAGCTAAGAGATCCAAGGAGGCATGGGAAACTCTGAAAGTAGCCTATCAAGGTATGGAGAAAGTTAAGACAACAAAACTTCAATTGCTGAGAAGAGATTTTGAAACTCTTTGCATGAAAGAGTCAGACAGTGTTGACACATTTTTTACACATGTGATTGGGATTGTAAATCAGATAAGATCCCATGGAGAAACTCTTGAAGAAAGAAGAATTGTGGAGAAACTTTTGAGATGTTTACCCTCAAAGTTTGATGTTATTGTTACCACCATAGAAGAGACCAAAGATCTCTCACAGTTCACAGTGGATGAACTTCATGCCTCATTGATAACTCATGAACAGAGATTGAGCAGAGATGAACATTCATCTCTTGAGCACGCTTTCAAGACCCAGATGCCTTCAGGAAGAGGAAGAGGTCGAGGCAAAGGAAGAAGAGGCAGAAGCCAAAACAGAGGTGGAAGGAACAACCCTTCACATTCACATGAAAGGAGCAACAGTCAAAATCAGAGCCAATGCAATAGCCAGCAAGGTGGACATCAACACCAACATGCTCATGGACAAAGGTATGACAAATCCAATGTCCAATGTTATTATTGCAAAAAATATGGGCACTATGCCAATGAATGTAGAAAGAAGCAAAATGACATGAAAAATAAGCAGAATGCTAATGTAGCAAAAGAAGAAAAGAACCCAAGTAATGTGCTGTTAGCATGTAATGTAGCACAAGATAGAGAAGATGATGTTTGGTTCTTAGATTCAGGATGTAGTAATCATATGACTGGAAATAGAGCAATGTTTTCCAATCTAGATGAAGAGATTAAATCTGAAGTGACCACAGGGACTGATACTAAGATCTCTGTAAAAGGAAAAGGCAGAGTTAGTATTCGAGCCAGAAATGGTGAGCAGAAATTTGTCCCTGATGTGTATTATGTTCCAGGTCTGAAATGTAACCTTTTGAGCGTTGGGCAGCTCATAAACAAAGGTTACAATGTAATATTCAAAGATGATGTGTGCACAATTAAAGATATACCTCCAAGCAAGAAAATCATTGCTGAAATTCAAATAACCAACAATAGAATGTTTCCGCTCAAGCTCAATATTGACTTGAAGGGAAAAGGAAAGAGTATAGAAGCTGTAACACAAGAAGCCTTTCAGAAGGAAGAGAAAGATGAAAATTGGTTATGGCACCTGAGATTTGGACATCTCAATTTCGGAGGATTAAATTTGCTGCACATAAAAGGAATGGTAAGAGGTTTGCCATTGATTGAGAAGCCTGACAACCTATGTGAAGGCTGCATCTTGGGAAAGCAACACAGAGAAAATTTTCCTTCAGGGAAAAGCATAAGGGCGAAAGCACCTTTGGAGATAATCCACTCAGATTTATGTGGGCCGATGCAGCATCTGTTTCGGGCAGAAATTACATGCTGACTTTTATAGATGATTTCACAAGAAAAGTGTGGGTTTATTTTCTGAAATATAAGAGTGAAGTTTTTCAAAAATTTTGCCACTTTAAAGCTCTTGTAGAGAAACAGAGCGGGCTGCACATTAAAGTTCTCAGAACTGATAGAGGAGGAGAATATATATCAAAGGAATTTCTGCATTTTTGCAGAGAGAATGGTATTCACAAACAATTTATCACAAGGTACACACCGCAATAGAATGGAGTTGCTGAAAGGAAGAATCGAACCATAATGGAGATGGTGAGAAGCATGCTGAAGGAAAAACACTTGCCGAATGAGTATTGGGAAGAAGCAGCAAACTGTGCTGTGTATACTTTAAATAGATGCCCCACAAAAGCAGTGATGAACAAAGTTCTAGAAGAAGCGTGGAGCGGCAGAAAACAGGGAGTCACCCACATGAGAGTTTTTGGATGTGTGGCATATGCACATATTCCTGACAAGTTGAGAAAGAAGTTGGATAGTAAGGGGGAGAAGTGCATTTTCCTTGGATATTGTGAAGATTCCAAAGGATACAGATTGTATAACCCATCCACAAAGAAGTTTGTGATAAGCAGAGATGTGCAATTTATTGAAGAGGAAGCATGGGATGGAAGCATTGAGAAAACAGTCAATGTTAAGAGATGTTTATCTCATGACGAAGATGATGGAGATGTGGTTGACATTAACAACCCATCTGTAGCACAACCTCCTCAAATGCAAGGACAGCAAGGGACGCCTCAAGTAGCAGCGAGAACACCCTTGAGAATAAGTGGCAGTGGTTCACCGATCACACCACACGAAGCAGAATTGAGTGCTTCATCAAGCACGTCTACACCAAGTGAAAGAGGAACAAAGTTCAGAAGTATTAGAGAAATCTATGAGCAAGGAGCAGCAGATGAAGGTATGAATTCCCTATTTGCTTTGTATTGTCAAGTTGATGATCCTATTCATTTTGAAGAAGAAATTAAAGATATAAAATGGATAGAAGCTATGGATGATGAAATTAAAGCCATAGAGAAGAACAAAACATGGGAGTTGGTTGATCTCCCAGAAGGCAAAGAAGTCATTGGAGTTAAATGGGTCTATAAGACCAAAAGCAATGCTGAAGGAAAGATAGAAAGACACAAGGCCAGACTTGTTGTCAAAGGATATAAGCAGAAGCATGGGATTGATTATGAAGAAACTTTTGCACCAGTTGCAAGAATGGAGACAGTAAGAGCAGTGTTGTCAATAGCAGCACAAAACAAATGGAAAGTATACCAAATGGATGTAAAATCTGCATTTTTAAATGGAGTTTTAATGGAAGAGGTATATGTGGAACAACCTCTTGGATATGAGAAGAAAGGCCAAGAGCATAAAGTCTGCAGATTGAAGAAAGCTCTTTATGGGCTGAAGCAAGCTCCAAGAGCATGGTACAGTAGAATAGACTCCTATCTACTGGAAAATGGATTTGAAAAGTGTGAGGGAGAACCCACCCTCTACATCAAAGAAAAAGATGGTAAGATGCTCATTGTTGTTTTATATGTTGATGATTTAATATTTACAGGTAATGATGATTACCTTATTGAGAATTTTAAAACAGTCATGAAAGATGAATTTGAAATGACTGACATGGGTTTGTTGAGATAATTCTTAGGAATAGAAGTAGAACAAAATGAAAAAGGGATTTTTATATCTCAAGCAAAGTATGTGAATCAAGTTTTAGAAAGATTTAATATGCAGGAGTGCAAAGCTGCAATTACTCCCACAATAATGGGATTGAAGTTGAGTAAAGATGACAGCAGCAAGGATTTTGATCCAAGTTTGTATAAAAGCATAGTTGGCAGCCTCATGTATTTGACTGCAACTAGGCCAGATATTATGTATGCTGTTAGTTTAATTTCCAGATTTATGGAGAAGCCAAAAGAAGCACATTGGCAAGCAGCAAAGAGAATTCTGAGGTATGTGAAAGGAACTAAAAGATTTGGCATTTTATATACTACTTCAGAAAATTCAGAATTAGTTGGATACACTGACAGTGATTGGGCTGGAAGTGTAGATGATCGGAAGAGCACTTCCGGTTATGTTTTTCATATGGGTTCAGGAGCCATTTCATGGGCTTCTAAGGAAAAACCGATTGTAGCATTATCTACAATAGAGGCAGAGTATGTGGCAGCTACAACAACAACGTGTCAAGAAATTTGGATGAGAAGAATGTTGAGAATTTTATGCCAAGAACAGGTAAAAGGGACAGTGATTTATTGTGACAATAGCTCAGCTATTGCATTGTCAAAGAATTTTGTGTTTCATAAAAGAACAAAACACATAGATACAAAATTTCATTATATCAGAGAATTGGTAAACAATGGAGAAATTGTTTTACAGCATTGTAAAACAGAGGAGCAATATGCAGATATTTTAACAAAGCCATTGGGACAGAAGACCCTTGAATTTTTAAGAAAATGCTTGGGTATGATGGATAACCCAGCAGCTAAATTTAAGGGGGAGTGTTGAAAATATTAAAGTCATCTACGTACCTTTGAGTAGAAGAAAAGAGTACAAAGGCAACAAGAGAAGTGTATGCATACATAGCATTACGCATTCAAGAAGAATGGGAACAATAAGGAATGAATTAAATTTTGATGGGCCGCAGCCACAGAGTGCAGGAGAAGTTAATATGGTGATGGGCGTAGCCGTTTTCTGCAAGAGGAATGAAGATCCTCGTAGTTCTGAACTACGGAAGAGCAGAATACATTAAAACAGTCATTTCGGGCTTTTAAGCCCTCAACAACCAGAATGAATGAAATATTGTCTTAACAGGCGGAAGTCCTTTTGTTTTTGATTGGCGGGACAAGTGGTCCCCACCACTTATATGCCAATCGCAATCGCAAGTTTTTTTGGTGAAGCAGTGTCTTGTTGATATGGAGTTCTGCGATGCGATGCGATCCAATCGCAATCGCAAATCGCAACATACAAATAATACAACGACCGAGTGTCTTGTTGATGTGGTAGAGTTCCGCAGTGGAACGGTTGTATATTATATACAACCAAAACCTTTATATTAATCGCCCCCACCACAACAGAGGCCCGTGGGTCCACAAGACCACGTGGCGTTATATAATACAATCGCAAGAGTTCAATCGCAAGGTTCAATCGGAGGCCTTTTGTTATGGATCGCGATCGCGCCTGACCGATCCGGGCTTATATATCACGTTTTATTTGGCTAATCGCATCCGCTCCTGATCGCACCTAAGCTCTAAGTAAGTCAGTCTGGACAGCACTTTGAAATGGGCGAATTCGGATGGTAGTATGCAATGGAGTTAATAAAGTCCATCGCATTCGGGATCTTAATCGCAATCGAAACTTTCGGTTCATCGCGCCCTTTTGTTATATGCTCCGATTGAAGTGGCGGACCCGATCCAAGTATAGGCCGCAGTTTATATGACTCATCGCATCCGTTTTTGAGTCGCAATCGGAACCTCTTTAGAACGAGGCCCGATTGTACATAGTTGAAGTTCAGACCCGATTGGTTTATGAGCCATCTTTTATATTTGCCAATCGCATCCGATTGTCAATCGCAATCGGAGTTTTCAGTTTGATTGTTTGTATTGTGGGTCTCATATAATATTTGTTTTAACAGTTTTGTTTTAAAAGTGTTTTAATATAGTTTTTCGTAATGTTTTTTTTTTTATACGACATATAAAAGCCAAAAGGCCCACAAGCCTGTGTAATTTGTTTTTGTTGGTTCGCACAGCAGCGCAAAAGAAAAGAAATACATAGCAGCATGTTTTTACACAGAGACAGAGTATTGTTTTGATGAACAGGGAGTTATTTTGGGCACCGCGTGTGTAGCGCCTCCCGGGTTTCGTTATCCTCCGTCAGATAAAGAATTTGTAACCGTTTTTTAAAGAAATAGAATTTTTTTATGTGAAAACTCCTTCCCGTCAAAAATTTTAATTTCCTCTCGTGTTTAGAGGAGAGGAGCTTAATTCCGTCCATTTGGAATTTTTGAATATTCCAACATTATAAAGAGAGTAAACTCAAGACCGTTTATAACTTTGGGTGGATAACCAAATGGCAGTTGTAAAAATAACAAATCTTGGTTTCATAAGGCAATTTACAATTCCTATTAAGAAATATACACATGAGGTGATTGTTTTAACTGCATTTTCCACCCGCATTTGCTTCTGGGTTTTGTAGAAATTCAATAATGGTTGCTTTTCGGTTTTGTAGAAAATCGATAATGATTGACAACATTGAGAGCAACTGGTTGACCGAAAACCCTTGGTGGTTGTGTTTGCTTCGGGAATTTATTTGTGGACATTTGAATTCTATTGCAGTGATAAATATTTTTTCCTATCTTTATCACATCTTCTTTCACCAACGCTACTCTTCTTAATGCTACCGCCTTACTACGTTTCCTTTGCAACATGTGGTGTAATTGCCAGTTTATAAATTTTGTAAATATATAAAAATATATGGCACCAGAATGTTTCTCATCAAAATATTAAAAAATATATTTTTCTAACACACTAGGTCATTAATATGTAAAATTTCGTCTTTTGTTTATACATGGTTATTAATTATGGTTTCAATCTTTGAATTATGAGTTGGAAAAGTGTATATATATATATATATATATATATATATATATATATATATATATATATATATATATATATATAATTAAAAATATATTTTTTTGGGGAGAATAAATATCTGGTGTTGGGTATTGTTTCTTAGTGGAGAGCAAAAGAGATATTGTTGGTACTACATGAGCTTTGAGTATAGACTCGCTTAAGAGTGCAACAAAGTTACTTTATTCCAAAAGGTCAACATGTCAACTTATAAGTAGAGATAAAAACCACTGTTTGACCCAACCACCAAAACTAAACTCAATTTTGTATATATGTTTTTTACTATTATAAAAATATTATTTCATATAATTAATTATAAATATAGATATTTAAATTTATATATCATTAATTTATTAAAATATAATTTAATTTCAAATCCTAATCTTGTTCAATTAGGTTAGAAATTAATATAACCAATTATAATAATCAAATCGAAAGATGTAAATATTTAGGTGTTCTATTTTTAAACGGATTGAAAATATGTAACTAATCGTTTTAAATTGAAAACTTGTGACCTATAATCGTAGCGTGAATCTGCACAAAGATTTTTAATGCTAAAGTGTTGTTTTTAGTAGAAAGCAAATTTCAAACAATATGTAAACTAACGAGATTCTCAATTCAAAATTTGGGAAAGATGTTTGGTATCTTCCGCATTTATTTCATTCTGTTAAATGCATCCATATTGGTTGTTGGACTTGTTAACATGAACTTTATTTCATGAGTATAGGATGCTCGATTTGACGTGTTGTAATATAATCATTTTAAAAATGAAATTGATTATGATTTTTCATTTTATCTTATTTATTGTAACAATCAATAAATATATTAAATAATATTTAATATTATTTAATATATTAATGAATATTAAATCAAATTTGAGAATAAAAATTATTTTTATTATTTTAATATTTTAATATTATTTAATAAAAATGAAATTGATTATGATTTTTCATTTTAACAACTAATAAATATATTAAATAATATTTAAATTAATATTTTATTTTTATTTTATTAAAAATTAAATTACGTATTTGTTAATAAATAAATTTAACATTATATACAATTTAATTAAATATATTATTATATTATAATAGAATAATGGTTTGTATATATTTAATCTTATCATCATTATCATCTATGGTCATGGAGAAACCTTTATGTAAGAGAATGTTGAGACTTTTTCATAAAAGTAAATTTGATTTTTTTTTTGAGGATTTAAATATCTATTTAAACATCTAAACTTAAAGAGGATATCAAACACTTTTATCATAATTTTACTATTATTATAATAAAATATTTTAATCATAAATTTACTATAACTTTCTTATTTTCATTATTAAGTTTTCTACTAAAGTGTTTTATAAAAAGAAAAATAAAACCACTAATCTTTAATATGATAATTATTCTAAAATTTATATCGAAACGATTAGGGGTTCTTTAATGTATCTTTAAAGTTAAATAAGATAAATACTTACTAAGCTCTTATTAAAAGAAATAAATTGCAGTATATAAATAGAAAGCAAGAGTGACACTTATCTTAATCTAAGAGTATAAAGTTTTGGAGAAAAAAAACTAATTTGTAAAACTAAGGAAAATGATATGATATGATTGAAGCAGTGGAATTCTTACCTTCAAAATCCTTGTGAATCCCCTAAAGCCATGGACACCATTTTGTTGAAAGTAATCAATGATGATGATAAATGTCTACTAAGGCTAAATACCATATCGTATCTTAAGGAGGTTAGATATTAATCCAAGATATTTTTATGAAGGAAATTCATTCAATATTTTGTTGTCATATATGAAGGTATTATATGTGATGTTGATGGAATTAATCTTTATGAACTTCATTTTGCTAGTATTAACATTGATATCCATTTTGGAATAGAAATCTTGGATGATTCTTAAATGGTTATCAAGGTTGTAAAGGATTATCACCAAAAAGAACAATATCAGTTGCATAAAGAGGAAGAGTGATCACTATACTTCTGAGAGTGGTTTTAACACAACTTATTTCTTCCAAAAAATATTCTAACTTATCATTGTAAATGTTTAAAAGGGGAGGGTACAAGGAAAATCCTTCTTTGACATTGATATTGAATATGTTATATAATTATTTTTATATATTTAATGTTTTAAATAAAATCAATTAAAAATATGTATGTTATATAATTTATAAATGGTTAGTGAATCTTTGAATTTAAAAGATATTATAATGTCTTAATTTATATTTAACTAGCACAACCATTTATTAAATTGTTGTTAAACATCAATATATATCAATCCATGATAAGCATCAAAACACTTCATAATACAATTCACCTTTGCTAAAATTAAAACAATCATAAGAATTAACCCAATTATAACTTTATTATTATTATTATTGTTATTATTAATTATAAAAATAAATAATATATAAGTTAAAACATCTAACCAAATTCTTGACCATGGAGATTCGCTCCCACTTTACCTTGGAGTTTTTTAAAAGAGACTTTTCTACAATACCATGGGCCAATATCATAGGCTAGTAATTCCATATGGCCAAAAAATCATAACTCATTAAATTTGAGACTTGTTCATAAAGTATTATTTTTAATTAATAAATTTAATTAGATGGGAAAAATGGCATAACTACTTTGAAGTTAAATTTCAAAATTTGGTTTGCGAATATTATTAAGAATATTCAATAATATTCCATGGATTTTAAAGCCATACCATCCACCTAATAATTATCAGCAATTAAATTAAAATTTTGTAATCCTCATTCCAAACTAAATATGTCTATAAATAATTAGAAATTTATGTTGTTTTTCAGCCATATCGATGCTTTCAAAGTGGAAAAAGTGGTAGAATCAACTCAGGAGACCATTTTTACCATTAGGATCTAGTTTGGAAAATTAGATTTTGAAATCTTACCAGAGAAGTTTGAGTCATCAAATGAAATTTTTAGTGGGTAAACATTTATGCTTAAGTGTTTCACCTATTTCTTCTTATTTTATACTTAAATAAATTCCCAATGGCACAAGAATCACCTCAATTCGATTTTTTTTGAAAAATTCATGCCACATGGAAATTGACCTTCTTGTTTTGACAAGCATAATTCAAGAGGATGCCACATAAAATACCATTATTCATGGAAAATGGGGTACCCACGTGATAATGATGAAGAAGAATCTAGAAGAGTCAATATTGTAACTCTAAGATAACTGTTGAAGGATTCAACCCAATGAATAGTAATATATCATGCAGTGTTGTACCAAGGCACTAGGAGGAAAATGGGTTCAATTCTTTTTTAGTGCATTTTTTTACACAATTGAGGAGAGTTGCTGAGAGGGATAGGGAGGGAGTATACATATATTTTATGTAGATTTTAGTAGCCCAAATGCCAAAATATTTACATATTTGTGCTTCCATCCATTTAATATTCATATAACGAGAGCAGAGTGGCCTCACCTTCTAGTTGGGTTTTCTCCTGAAAGGGTTTCCCAAGGTATATTTTATGTCAAATGTGGTTTGTGATTTTTTTTCATTGTTCTTTATTTTTCACAAAATTTTAATATTCATGTAAACACAATAAAAAATAATTAGTATATCTATAAATATCAAGAGAAATAAACCCTCATACTGTAGATTTCCTATTTTCTAATATATTTTAGTAGATATGTTGTGATGAAGTGTTTAGCGGAATATCCATTGCAGTTTACAGATAATATCAGTACCAGAGAAATATTTATTTGTATTTGTAGCAGATGAAAATCAATAAGAGGAAAGTCACAAAACCTCAGTCATGTATAATAACTTTGCGAATAACCCTTTTGATCTTGTAGAGGAGAGTTTTTCACAACTTGAATCATAAGTTGCAAATATCAACTGTAATGTTAGCCCCCTCATGGTGGCACTAACCAATAATTTTGAACAATTCAGAGTAGATGGGGGTTCTGACACAAACGTTTTATCAAAGGGGAGATCAAGAGACTGGGAAGAAAAATAGAAGTAGATGAAGAAAGAACCTTAAAAAGATCAACCTAGTTTGAGTGTTATGAAACATTAATAGTCCATATTAAAAATGGAAAAAAAAATTGATATCAAACTCTCTCAAGGTGATATTGATGTTTTGAAGCTAAATTACTTGTTGCAACAACTAGAATTTTATTTTAGCTTTCGCCATATAGTGGAAGAATATAATATTTTGTTTACTTGACTAAAATGAGAGGGTCATGCCATAACCTAGTGGGAAAGCCAAATGGATACCTTGAGGTGATAAGGATATCCTCCAGTGACTAAATGGGATGATTTCAAAACCCTCATAAAGTCACAATTTTACCCTATTGTGTATATAGAGTACTAGTGGATTCGATGGCATTACTTTAGGAAAAAGCAAGGGTAGAGTGTATAGGAGTATACCATAGAGTTTAAAAAGATGACCATAATGTTGGGTATCTTTTGAAATAAACCATACACATTTATTAAGTATCTATGCGGTCTACATAGCTATTTGTGTAATTCTTAAGTATCTATGGAGTCTACATAGCCATTTGTTGACTTCTTAAGTACCTATGGGGTCTAAATAGCCCTTTATGGACTTATTAGGTATCTATGGGATCTACATAGCCATTTTTGGATGTTGTTTAAACCAAAATCAATGGATGAGGCTTGTGTACAACCATAATACCTGGAGAAAATAGGTTGGAATAAATGGAAATCATGTGGGTCGAAGAAGAAGGAGGACCAGGATGCTTCTAAGGAGGGGAATAAGAAGCGTAAAAGGGGAAAGATAAAAATGTGGCAACCACAACACATGATTGTAAAGATACTTGAAAACACTACAACCATAGTAACATTAATGACCATATAGAGGAGAAGTGACAAAAGTTGCATCCAAATATTAACCCAAATAATCGAAAGAAATGCGATAAGAAAAAGAATCTCATGGACACTAATTTGAGCAACTAGTTTGGATGAAGCTCATACATGGATGAGAAGATAATATGTACATCAACGCAAAATGAGGTGAATCTGAGTAGCCTTCAATAATAGGAACAAAATGAAAATACTACACTCTTCCTGTTATATGGAATCTACGACTGTGGATATAAGTATATTCCCTAGACTCGATGGCCTAGTCTAGAACAACAGTAAGCAAAGAAGCTAATGTTTTCCTTAAAGTAAATGGACAATGGGATGAAGCCTACCTAGAATCCTTCATATGATTCACTCCTATATTATCTTGTACACTCCAATCCTAACTGTGATTGGTATAATTATAACGTACACAATAAAACAACACAAGCCAATGATCTACAACATCTATAAGGCGTCATACAAAAAATTTATTCAATGGATCAACGTGGTATTGAAATATATGAAATCATAACATCGCATAAAGTAAAAAATGAACTCCTTGTATTAATATAAATGAAGAGAATTACAACCAAATATAGGAGTTTATCTTGTAGAAAAGCTCCTCCAAGTTGACTTGTCCTTCCTTGCCGCAAAGTTTACCTCTATGTCATGCTAATGCATAGAATAATGAATCTCACATTAACATCATGAGGGTATAATCTATATCCAAAATCATACCCCTAGCTTGTGGATGGAAGTAAATATATAAGCGAGGATGGTAGGTTAAGAATTATTATCCATTTACCAATATAGGTTTGAGATCCACTCTTGATGGGGGGATGAGATCAAGGGATAAAGGATGAAATATCCAAGGTATGATAGGATAGGATTCAAGACTTTCATCCAAGGTAAATAGTTATAACAACTCTTGGAAGGTTCTAGAAGAGGAAGCTTCAGGATTATTTTTATTTTTCCATAATTTCTATACTCAGCTCACCCCCATCAAGGGGCAATCTACTGGGGATCAACACAGGTCCAAAGAGCGGAAACCTCCTCATGAACACTCATCTCTAAATGGTTAGGGTGCATTGGGCCTAAAAATCACTGAAATGAATGAATTAAGGGAAAACATTTAGGGTTTTGAGAGAGTAGTGCTTATGGATTTTTGTAGGGATGATGACAAGGTGTTCAAGGATGTGAATTCTCATGTTTGAAGTCCTATTGACTAGATGCAAAAAAATGGATTATAACATATTTCCCCCTCAATCAAAAATTTAGAAATCACAACTTATGACTGAAGTGCTTTAACTTGTGACAAGTCAGGATCAAGAAAAACTGGTGAGATCATCTTCTATTACAATACAATTACAAAATGACATCTTCGATGAGGGAAACATACCCATACTCAACACATAAGCTAACATTACATGTAAAATGATCACAAGACACATCCACTAATGAAAAATGGTGGAAACGTGACTATATGATAGTCCGTATGATCATAGCCATTATACTTTATAATATCATATTAATCTTGAAATTACAGCCTAGATAGATGAAACTAGATTCAGGGTCTTCTATATCGTTCATACGACCATTCAATGTACGAGTCTAACCATGTGAATCAATGAGTTGAGGTAAAACATGGCAGGAACCATCTGATTACTAGCCAATGATTTAATTTGTTAACAGATGCAAGAGAAACCACTGATGATGTCAATGGATCTCAGGGTACTGCAATAGAATCTGTATGGTGTGAATAAAAGAGTTGAAGTTGAAAACCACATATAATCTTTCGTTCGAAGGCCAATCATGTAAAAATGTCATTGAGAGTGAGAAAAAGCTCTATTTATGTATTGAAGCACCAAGTTACTGAAGGGCTATTTCTAATTCAACATCCTAGATAATGAGTTGATGTCGGCAGGAAGCGACCTGTCGTAGGAGGGTCTTGATGTATCCCCCATAAACGACACAAAAAAATATCATGATTTGAGACAAAATCATGTTGATATGGAACTAGATCAGGAATGACATGCATAGAATCAAGGCTTAAGAGTATTGTAGAAGATTTTTATTTAATGGATTCTCTTGAACATATCGGTGACATTGAATGGAGTTTGTATCAGTGACCCAAAAACAAAAATGGAGGCTTTGAAATGATATGATGAACCAAAAGAGAAGTATATTTTCCAAACCAACAACCACATAGATGAAGTGGAAGAGTTTCATGTTCAAGAGCGACTCACTGCCATTAACAAGTGGAGTACCATGTTTTTCCAATTTCTCCAACCATACTGGTGAGTGCCCCTTTATTTTTTAACAAGCTTGATTAGGATAACATATGCTTGATCTAGAATTTCATCATTCAGATAAATCCATTAGATTATGTTTAACAAACCCTAAGAAGGAGTGGTTTGGTCTCTTCATTTTTGATGATTCCATCATTGTTTCCTATTTTTACGAGTCCAACGAAGGTAAAAAATGTCATCTTTTTCATGTTTAGAGAGTTTGAAAAAGAGGCGAAAAAGAAAACTCTAAAGGTGACTTTTCGTAGATAGTCTCTTGAGTTTGAAAAGGCAGAAAACAATACCCAAGAGAACCTCCTATTCATGTTCTACTAAGGTATTAATTTTTCGTAGGCAGTCTATCTTAGTATGGAAAATTGTTAAGCTTATACTGAGTAGATGTATTTTCATTTACCTTAAACAGTTCTAAAATATAAGTGCTTGGAAATATTTTCATATTTGGTTGTCTGAAATATTTGAAACAGGTCTCTTGGGGGTTTCTTTTTCGTGAGTATACAAAGGCCGAAGAAGTGATGAAAGCATGTTCTTCCGTCAAAATGATCTATACAAAACACGACAAAATCCATCAAACAATTTTCAACCTGCTCAAAACATCACAAAATGATTATAAATATTTGTTTCATGATAAAACTAAATGTTAACTAGGTTAAAAAATTGAATATGAATACAATAATGGAAGAAATGACCATAAGTAATCAAAATGAAAATTCAATTTTACCATTTCACGTTTACCTTCCAATGTCTGAGTTCTGAGTACTTTTTTTCCTTCAATATTCTATACCTGATTGCAATAAATCTAGTGGACCATTTCAAGTTTCATCACTTCCAAGTAGGGGCTAAAACCTTTCTCTTTCATTTCATGGTGGAATTTTGTGATTTCATGCAATTTATTAGGTTTGTGAGGGCACTAGGGCTTAAATATTCCCCCTTAGACCGATCAACCCTCCTAAAGTCAAAATTCGCATTGATCCTAGTTAAAATACATTGCAGGGTGAGTCGAAACACACTGTATCTCCTTGAAGGGGTGTGTTGGGCACAATTTTCAAGTTTGATATGTTAGTTCCCTTCAAAATTTGTCAAATTTTTAAATGGCATGAATCCTAATGAGTCTCCTTATGATGTTTCAGTACTTCATTGGAACAAAATGGACTTAATATGGTGGGAAAGAGAACATGAAAATAAATCTTTGAATGCAACAAATGACCCTACTATGATCCATGTAGTAAAAAGCTGCAGGTTATACAAATTCTTATGGATTCCTGGTATGAGGCAAAAAGTGGAGCTGATAGAATATCTTGTACATTCATGGGATGTTCAATATCAGGAATTCATTCTCGGATCACATCTACTGAAGATAAAGGTATAGGACATATAATTTATGGTTGGTTTATCTATGAGAGGTTCCCACACCTCCTTTCTATGTGGGAAGAGGGGTGGAGAAACAATCAAGGAATATATCATCTATCTCTGCAGACCTCGAGCCGAACAAACTAGGGATGGGAAAATAAACATAAAATATGTGATATGATTTCGTTTAAGAATTATCATATTCATCATATCTATATTGGATAGAATCTCTACACTTTACATGGCCAATAGGTCATACATGCAGTATGCTTTAGATTGTATAGAGCCAACAATTTTCAACTAGAGTGAGGGAGTGTTGGTCAACATGAAAGAGCAACTAACTAAAGCAAGAGGTGGAAAATTGAAAATTTTTGGTTATGGTTCAATATTGATCTCTTTTTCCTTAGAGCGGATTCCATTATTATAGCCCCAACATATCACACCTAATCCCATTGATATTACAGTTCCATGGATGAGGAGATTGACAGATCTTATGTCTTGAAATGTCTATTCGTCAACGATCTGTTTCTCACCAAACTTTTTAAGATGGTTACACAGGAATTTCATTATGATAGATAATTATACATATGTAGGGATGGACTTTCATGGTGACTCTGAGCTTATGTTTCCTTGGGGTGAGAAATGGGGTGATATGGGTAATATATTTCGACCATTTTTTATTTTAAGTTCTACAATTATTTTTGTGTTTTTGATGTATCCAAGACTAAAATATTGATTTTTTCAAGTAGATATTAGGCTCGTTTGACCTATAGGTTCTTCATATCTCAAGCATGTGGGGTACCCACAATGGGAAGTAGCACCAGTACATGTTGTTGGAGTAGGAAAAGATGTACTATAGGATCTCAAAGCCAATACCCTAGTAGAGGTGGAGCACCACATGGAGGGGTTGACACATGGGATAGATGAGACTGTGGTCGACCAACTTCCTATCCGAATTCAACAACACACTATTAGAGTGCCAATCCGTATTGGTTGGCTACATCGCAAGATAGATCATGCAGTGGAATGTTACCATGAACACTATTTTTAGTCTACTGGGAGTCTTATAGCCATATTTTCATGTAGTTTTTGATATTATGGGTCATGTGGCCATATGTGTCTTGGGAAAATTTTGTAAAACCAAAATTTTATATATAAAACTATATTCAATGTTTCTTATGTTTCTATTAACTCTTTCAATGGATTTGATGTGTATTAAAATTTATTTACATACATTGCAAATGTCTCTCTAAAACATGATTAGCCAATGCATTTGTCAATGTCTTTATATTTCTATAAATTTGTTGATATTGGATGAAATCGAAGTGTCTTTCTAGAAGGAGAACCCTTAAGAACATGAGAAGTGTTGTTGAACTTCTAATTGAATAGATATTAGTCAATTGTAGTACTACAATATTTCAGTTAATTTTGATGACTAAATGTCGAATACTATGTGAAATAGAATTAGACAATAGTTTGACCACTGTGCTATACTCAATGATCTTGTTGGTAGATTGACTGATAAAAATCCCTTGAAGACACACTAACTCACCATTTGGATCAAAGATGTCCCATGTTATTGAGAATAGGTTCCAAGTACTACACCTAGAACCATTAGCATAACTAACATATGGTTCAAGGGATGCCGAGAGCTGTTTAACAAATGTAAATGGGATCAATAGAAACTGTAGGAAAATATGAAGAGACACACTACAAACACACTCAAAATGCCTATATACAGTCTTTACATAGTGTATTATGTAAAAAAATAAACTTAGTATTTCTTAAGGTAAAACACATTTCTAGGTTGCACCGGGAACTCCATCAAAATTGAATAGCTCATAGGCCCCTTTAGCAAGAACACGCTTGACAATATATGGACCAAGCCACATGGTTTGTAACTTTACCACTCCTAAGTTATTAGACTCTTGGTCGTATAGAAGGACAAAATCTCCTTCTGAGAAGACACGATGCTTGACACTTTTATCATATATCACCTTCACACATTTCTTACAGGCTTCATTATCCATGGTGGAATCTCATCAAGTCTCATCTAAGCACATTATATGTAAGAGATATCCCTATTCTACAGAAGTGGAGGGAAGAAGGTATATAGCCAGTTTCAGTTACGAAATATCACATTCAATTGGAAGGATTTATTATAGACCATAAACCAATTAGAATGGTGTAAATTTGGTAGAAGTCCTAACAGAGGTTCAGTATGGCCATAAGGCTACATAAAGAATCAAATTCCAATCCGATCGATGGACCCCTATCATATGTTCAAGCATAATTTTCAAAAATTTATGAATAGCTTCAACTTTCCCATTAGCTCGAGGGCCCGTAGGGAGTGGAACTTTCATTGGAGAGCCCCAGCTTGGTAGTTAGTCTGGACATCATGTGTTTACAAAATTGTTTCCCATGGTCCATAAATATATATGTTGAAGACCAAACCATGTGATGACATGATTAAAGAAACAATATGCAATTTTTTCACTGGTATTGTTAAAAGTATGCATATTTTTGTCCCATTTAGTAAAATAATATACCACTATGATGATATAACCATGCCCCTCATCGGAATGAGGATTACATGTCAAGAAATTGAAACTCCATTTCACAAAATGACCAATGACGATAATAGGATGAAAAGGAGTGGGCAGAGCATGGGTATTATGATCATAAAAATGGAATGCATGACACTTTTTGACAGTGAGAAACCAATCGTGAAATATGGTGGGCCAAAAGTAATCAACATGTAGGATCTTCTATGTGGTGGCATAACCAGAAAAATGGTTGTGACATGCCCCTGAGTGGCACTCATTGAGGAATTTCTCAGCCTCCTCGGGTGTGGGGCACCTTCGGATAACCATATCGATACCATGAAGATAAAGTGTGTCACCGATAATGATGTAATTCTTGTCCTCGTATCGAATACCTCGCTATTCTGAGTGAGGTATCATACTGAAAAGTTTCGGTCTGGAGACATGTAAGAATGTCTCCATACCATGGGCCAGATGAGGAGAATAGAAACAATGACTCATCTAGAATCGAAATTTTCAGACATCGATTCAAAATCAGTAGTGGTAATGTCACATATTATCTTAGAAAAAACTAAGGATTTATTGGACTTGGATTTGATGAATTCCAATTAAAACTCATGTAGGATGACGATCCATTTGTACTATCTACCTCCCAATAATTGACGTGACAAAATATATGTCATAGGGTTGCAATATGAAAAACAACCATAGTTTTCTGGAGAAATATATAATGGTGGAATATTTGGATGTCTTGAATGGTCACTAAAGATAAATTTTATACGTGGGTGTACTTGATTTCAATATCATTAAGTTTCTGACTCAAATAATATATCACATGTTCAGTCCCTACATCACCTTCCCGGACGGATACCATTTCTATGGTAGTATCTGCAGCAGTGAGATATCAAAAACAATCGTGATGGTAATCAGGGGGATATAATAGAGATGCCAAAACTAGTACATCTTTCAAGGCATTGAATGCATATTGAGCATCATTGTCCCTATTGAGCTGCATCTTTGTTCGAATTTTTATGATTTTTATCAAATAAATACATACTTGTACCTGGTGTCTTCAATCGCTATTAATCCATTATGTTGATGATTAGAGGCATTTAGAAATATTAATTATTAAATTATAAATTCTTCTTATTAATTATTTTAAAGGGTTTTTGGTAATAGTTTCGTTAATAAATACTTTCTTGGTTGCAGGAAGGCTCGATGCAGGAATACATTTGAGTGTGAATTCACCAATGAATAAAAGTAGCAGCTGGGTAGTTGAATTGTTGTAGGTGAAAATATCCAATTTACGACCAAATGGATCAGAATATCTAAATTCTGAGACGTGGGTTGTGTTCAAAGCACCATGTTTCCTACAACCCAAAAATCGTTTGGCGAAAATCAGCTTCGTGTAAGAGTTATCGTCAGGGGAGACATGAATATTTGAATAGCAGATTTGCTTTGCTAGATGAGGCTTCACAATCTCCAGTAGCATTCTCACCATTAATATGTGCAAGATTCAAGTGCTTCTTTAAAAAAATGGGTCCATGCCAAACTCATGCAAGACCTCTGTTAAATATGGTTCAGAAGATGATGACAATGTTCCAGTTGGTTCTGACCAAAGGCCACCACAAGGTGCTATGAATCAGTATTTCTATTTTGACGTTGGAGGTTTGCCCGTTGAAAATGATAAGTCAATACAGAGAGAAACACCTGTGATTAGTGAATTGGGTCAAGTTGGGCAGTTACCAGATTGGCTAGAATGCCCACAAATGGTTTATTCCATGATTTAAGTGCCAATACCCAGGTTGACACAATTCATACATCAAGATCACCGTTTAAACATTGTCCAACGTTATGCCATAAATGAAGCTGTAGATTTATTTCAAGAAGCTGAGGAACAACGTTGCTTAGATACCCTTAAAGTGCTCCAGTCTGTGCCTGTAACCATGGGTATTCTTATTTCTACTCAGGTTGGTAAACATCCATGGAATGTCACAAAGCATCCTTGTGAAAAGATTCGTACTCTAGCTGTTGAGTTATTTGATGATTGGAAGAAGGTGGTCATATCAGAAATTGTTCCTAACAATGGACACAAAGCTACAAAGGTGGAAGGTAAACAACTCAAATCTGTTAAAGTTGAGGTCAATGCTAGTAAGGGAGAGTCTATTAAGGTTGAGAAGAAACTCATGTTAGAGGCAGAGCCCATTAGCAGTAAGAAGGTCATGTCGTCATCTTCAAATGGCCCTCCAAAGCTGACAAGTATGATTAAGTGTAATGATGCACTGCATGACAATTTTCATGAGATTAATTATGAGGCCTTGTCAAAAGTAGTCAGTGAAGCTGAGGGCAAGGATCTAGTAAGAGTAAATGCATGTGCTCTAGTACGAATTGCAGTTTTTATTGAGACAGTAATGTTTGAATAATTAGGGCAGTCTAATGGAGCCCAAAAGTTTAAGTATAGGTCTATCATGCTCAATTTGAAAGATGGAAATGATCCAGATTTGACAAGAAGAGTTATTCTTGGGAAAATTAAGCCAGAGAAACTTATTGTCATGAAAGCAGAAGAAATGGACAGTGATAATAGAAATCTTGAGAATAAATAGATCAAAGACAAGGCACTTTTTGAGTGTGAACATGGGATAAAACCCAAAGCCACAATAGATCAGTTCAAGTGCGGTAAATGTGGCCAACGGATGTGCACCTACTATCAATTTCAAACAAGAAGTGCAGATGAACCTACGACTACATTTGTCACATGTGTAAACTGTAACAACCAATGGAAATTCCGCTAAGTTCAAGCCAGATTGATGGGTTGATGTGTCCGCCAGAGTTGGGATATAGGTTTGCAAGATGCAGAGATTGTCTATTCCGTGTTAATTAAACTTTAATTGACACCCTTGATTGAAAATTAAGATTTGTGACATTCACTTGAGGGTGGAATTTAGATGATTTGTGAGGTTTTCTAAGATCCTTTCAGCAACAGCAAAATCCCATGAAAAGAGGAGAAATTTCCGAATTTGGCATTCTTTTCAAAGCTAATTCTTATTCCAGAAATTCGTAAAACCAATAATTTGCTATATTTTTTTGGTTGAAGATCCAATTTTTGCAATCAAAATGTATATATATCAGTGCGCATGAGATAAGAAAAAAAAATCAATATGTAGGAGCTGTAGAATGAAGCAATGGATTTTCAGGGGGAAGTCGCTAGAGGAAAAAAGTTGAGATAGGTAGTGGCTGTGTGCAGATAGGAGGGCGATGCATTAAGAATGAAGTAGTCGATCCATTGGAATGGTAGCTGCACAGATGAAGGAGTCGATGGATTATGCCATTAGAATGAAGGAGTAGCTGCCCAATTAGATAGAGCGCAGATGAAAGGAGGGGGCGCAGAGTGTGACTCCGTCATCTTAGAAGAAGAATTTCTCATTTGTCAAATCGAATTTCCCGAATGTAGAGAGTGCAGAATTTCCATTAATTTTCTCAGATGCAAAAGTTGATTTCTGAAGATGTAGATCGAGCATTAAATTGCCCAGCAGATGATGTATTATTTTCGATTAATATTTGAAGCAATGTTTTGATTCATTTTAATAACTTTTGGCTTCTTCATTTTTTTTTTTTATGTAAGCATCGTAATTTTAATTTTGAACATTGAGTTAGTTTAGGATTTTCTTCAGGGAGTGGCAAGGATCCAATGCAACCTGGAGTCAAGTCCCTCATTCCTCATAGATTTAGGAATTCTGATTTATTTTAATTTGTAGAATTATCTTTTGTTTTAAATTTTTTTAATAGTATTTAATATTTCTTAATTATGCATTTAGTTCATTACTTTGTTTTCCAATTTGATTCAGTAGTGAGAATATATTGTAATACTTTAATTTTGAATAAGCAACATTGCCATTAGAGTGTAATTCAAGGTTTAATTTGTTCATGCATAGCGGGATTTCCCTTCATAATTAAATCACTTTTAAATTATAATTATTTTTGTTTTCGTAATGTAATCATTTCTTTCTAAGAAAGTTTGAGTGCAGCTTTGATAGATTTATTTTTAGTGAGGATGGTTCTTGTTTTCATGGTATAATCATTTATTTATAAGTGCAAGATTGAGTGTAGATTTAATTATGCATGCAGCGTGATTTAGTTTTAGCTATTGGGTTACATGATTCGATTTGAAGTAGGCTTGCTTTTAAATAGTTTCTTTTGTTGGGTGTGGAGCCTTATTATCTTGTTTCTTTGTATCACAGCATTGGACCCTTGTACCTTAAAAGGGGCGGCAACGCTGCCCGTAATTAATCGCTACCATGGGGGGTCTAGGGGGGGCAGCAGCGCTTTTCGGAGCCCCCCCCTGGCGGAGGCTTTCGGGGGCAGCGCCCCTGAAGCTAAAAACAGATGTAAAATTGCCTTGTAAAAGTATAGTAATTTCTAGTCAATCTGGGCCGTTCATTAGGCAAATGATCTGACGATAGAAGTTATGTTTAGATTAGGGTTTTTTTTCCTAGAAGGCAACCCCCTTGTATATATGAGGGTATTGTATTGCGGCTGTGTATTATATGTGTATTCTCGGAGTGAGAAACAGAGAGGGAGACTGTGAGAGAGAACAGAGGATATTACAGCGGATCTGCTGTAGGTTTTGTCTCTTCATTTTTGCTAGATAATAGAAAGGAAGGACTGGCTGTTCGGGGTGGACGTAGCCCAAACTGGGTGAACCACGTATATCTGTGTCTCTCTAGTTTTATGTGTTTTGTGTGCTTTTATTTTCCGCATATTTTTATGTGTTGCATTGCTCTGTAATATTTAATTTTATAACAACCGGCATCGTGAGCCGAAGGTATATTTATTAATAAACTCGCAGAAAGAAGGGTTCCTGGTTCGAAAGGGAGCAATGGCGTGGGAGCAATGGCGAAGATGATAAGTTTAGGGTCGAGAAATTTAACGGCCAAAACTTCCCGCTGTGGAAGATGCAGATGGAAGATTATCTGTATCAGAAAGATCTATACCTACCATTGAGCGTAAAAATAAAGAAGTCGGCGGCCATGACAGAAGCGGAATGGAACACTCTCGATAGAAAGGCACTCGGAACAGTACAGTTGTGTCTTGCGGCGTCAGTCACCTTCAATATTTTGAAGGAAACAACAACAGAGGGTTTGATGCAGACATTGGAAAAACTATATGAAAAACCCTCGGCCTCAAATAAGGTATTTCTTATGAAACGAATATTTAATATGAAGATGTCGGAAGGTGGATCTGTTGCAGACCATTTAAATGAATTTAATACAGTTACCAGTCAGTTAAGTTCTGTAGGGGTAAACTTTGATGATGAATTTAGAGCTCTGTTATTCTTGTGCTCATTACCAGAAAGCTGGAATGGTTTAGTTATGGTCATTAGTAACTCTGTCTCTGGATCTAGCACTTTAAAGTTTGATGATGTTGTTGGTGCTATCCTTAGGGAGGAAATGCAATGGAAAAGATCTAGTGAGACATCAGGTAATGCTTTGAGTGCAGAGTCTAGGGGAAGAAGAATGGAAAGAGGAAAGAGCTCGAGATATCACAGTAAATCAAGGAAAGGCAGATCCAAGTCAAGATCGGGGATAGTGTGTTGGAATTGCGGAAAGAAAGG
>JAXQQM020067806.1:0-73112 GCA_034641835.2 Pinus albicaulis
CCGTGAAACAGCTGGGTTGCAGCAGACTATTTTGTCCTGTCTTTTCTTGAATTTATAAAAGCTACGGCTGGGAAATCGATTAGAGGGTGTAGCAGAGAGAGCGTGGGGCAACAGTGCTGTAGAGACTGCAAAGTGCTTGAGATAGATAAGCAGAATCGGGGCATAAATTGAATGCCATTCTCCGAGTAATTGAAGAAATCACTGGCTGGAGACTGCAATTGGAGAAAAAAGTCGGTGGCTGTAACGTTTTCTTGCTATGTAAGAGGTCAAACTTGTTTTTTTTCAAGAAGAAAAACAAAAAAGAGAATACATATTCATGTAAAATGTTATGTAGACTTCTATCAATTTTCCTATATCTCTTATATCTATATCCTATCTAAAAGAGAATACATATTCATGTAATGTTATGTAGACTTCTATCAATTTTTCTATATCTCTTATATATATATCCTATCTGTTACATAACTGTCTGAAATTTCTTTATATGCATTTATTTGCCACTTAAACTGCAAGTTGCATATTGTCCATACAAAAGGCATGTGACATAACAGCAAAATTTCTTTATATGCATTTATTTGCCACTTAAACTGCAAGTTGCATATTGTCCATACAAAAGGCATGTGACATAACAGAAAAAAAAACATACTCGCATTTTCTTCCAGCATCTCCTAAGAGGGATTGATGCATCCTCATTACGCCCTGTACATAATGAGCATAATGAATCTTTTTAGTGCCTTTGTGATTTCTCTTTTTGAGAGGAGGTTGGTGATCCCATTCTGCTTTCTGTATATATATGACCAAATTCAATAGGTTGCAAAATGTTTATCAGATGTGTTGGATTCTTTTCATCTAACTAGATAAAATGGAAGGATTAAATAGAGTGTATTCTTTAACCCAGTCTATGATGTCTTTAGTATCCCCATAAACCACAAATTCCTTAAGGCCTAGCCATTTTGCACCTATGAGGAGGCCTTATAAAGGGATGATTTCAGTCTTACTATCCACCAGAAATAGAAATATTTGTTAGGTTTGAAAACAATGACTACCTCCCATCCACAATGACTGCCCTATTTATTGGATAAACTAAAGTTACCTGACATGGACTAACAGCATGTAGTGGATCTTTATTTCTAGCCATGAGATTGTTTACTAACACCGGCAGATTTTGGTCAAACTGTAATGGTAATTCCCAACAAATGGTATCCAAGTATATTATTAAAAAAACCATCAACATTCACACAAAAAAAAAACCCACAAGGAAAACCCATCCACATTTCCTGTGCAGGCAATCCCCATAAAAAGACACCCCGCAGGGAAGACCTTCCCGATGTCTCGAAGTCTGATCTTTCAATTTGATTTTTTTTTTTGTCATTAAGAGGTCAGACTAGTTATCTTAAAATCATTATCGGACTAGAATATTGTAATTTTGCTGTTGTTGAATCCAGTCCAGAGTCCTTGTGCCTTTACTTCTAAGTTCTGTCTCATAAGATGCAACATTGATTACAATACTAGGGTAAAACAAACTTATAGTTTTGAATAATTTTTTTTACTGTGGCTCTGATTTTGTGCGGATATGCTGTGCATGGGTTTCTTGAAGAAAATCCTTACCTCTGCGAGTCAGACACCGAGTTGTGAATTGTAATTGGAATAGCAAAGATGGAACAGGTGGTTATTACCACGCTTGCAGAAAAAATGGCTTCAATGCTAGCTGATAAACTATTTCAAGAGGTATCGTTGGTTATTGACTTCAAAGATGATTTTGAGTTCATTTGTGAGGAGGTTAATTCCATTAATTCCCTCTTGAACGACGCGAGAGGAACGACCGCTTCCAATTCAATTGTGAACTGGGTAGACGAAGTTCAGGATTTTCTGTACGATGCTGTATACTTAGTAGAGGAATGCGAGGATCGCGAGCTTAATTTTTTCAACATTATCTTCAGGTATCAGATGGGCCGTAGGATTAGGGCATTAAAGGAAAGGATCAAGATGATACACAGTAGTGCTAAATATCTCAAATATGTGAGGTCCGTCCTGGATGCAGACGTTCGTCTTCATGCAATATTCAGTAATGCATATGATTTAGAAGAGCAATACAGCAGGAGAAAAGCATTACTCAACAGGTGTCAATCTTACAACGTCGGCAAGTCAGATGAGATGAAAAGCATTACTGAATTGATCCTGGAAGACGACGGATATGGGGTCATCGCGGTTGTGGGTATGGGAGGGCTGGGCAAAAGTCATCTGGTCCAGAACGTGTTCTGCAGCCCAGAGGTCCGAGAGGGTTTCGACCATCTAGTCTGGCTCACAGTTTCGCCGAAATTGTTGGTTAAAGAGCTCCTTTTGGTGACGGGAAGGCAGTACCTCAGGCTTGGGGAGGAAGAAGATAAGGGTCATAAGATGTCAAGGCTAAGCGAGGAGGAGCTTGCCCACAGAATTAATCTACATTTACATGAAAAACGGTGTTTATTTGTTCTAGATGATGTGTGGGATAAAGAAGCTTGGGAAAAGATTGGGCTGCGTTTGTCATCTGACAGACGAAATAAGATTGTGGTGACCACTCGGGACAAAAATGTTGCAGAGTTAATAGGAAATCGTCCAAAGGAGACTCGTCACGTTCACGAAAAGAAGTATTTGTCTCCTGATGAGAGCTGGGAATTATTCCGTCTTTATGCTAATTTTCCCGCTACTCTTCCCCGTAATTTTCCGCGTCATCTTACCAGTACTTCACCTCAAGAGCCACTTAGCGAGGCCGGTATAAACTCAAACCGATCATCTGACCAAGAGCCACTTAGCGAGGCCGGTATAAACTCAAACCGATCATCTGACCAAGAGCCACTTAGCGAGGCCGGTATAAACTCAAACCGATCATCTGACCAAGAGCCTGACCAGTACCTGACCAGCATCGCCTACCGTATTGTCAAAAAATGTTCAGGATTACCGTTGGCCTTGAAAACAATAGCTGCGTCTATGACAAGGTTAAAGATGGTTCCTAATGAGTGGGAATCCACCTTGCATCATCTCAATGCCTTGGATTGTCCAGATGAAGGAGAAGGAGACGCAGCCCGCGTTAGGCACTCACTCCGCTTAAGTTACCAAGCTTTGCCAGCTCGCCTTAAGCCTTGTTTCCTTTACTGTTCTGCCTTTCCGCCACATTCTCAAATAAAGTCAGAATACCTAGTGCATGTGTGGATTGCTGAAGGTTTTCTTTCTACTTCTACTCGAGATGCAGATGCAGGAGATGCAATAGAGGTGGGGCGCTCTTACCTAAACAAACTTATTAATCTATGCATGATCGAAATCTCAAGGCTTGTTTCAAATGGGCGAGTCAAGTATTGCCGACTTCATGATTTTTTGCATGACTTAGCTCTTCTTGAATGTAGCAAGGAATCCAAGTGTTTGTTAGAGCCTGGAAAAGAATTGAAAGAAGTGCCCATGGATAAGTGCAAGGGCGTACGTAGAATTTCTTTGATTAAGAACGAAATCTCCACAATCAACCATCAGCCCCTTCCTTGCCCAGGGCTGCGCACTCTATTGCTATGGAACAACACCAAGCTTAAATCCATCCCACAGAAGTTTTTCGATAACTTGAAATATCTGGTTGTATTAGATTTAAGTCAGACAAGCATCGACTCATTACCCACATCCATTGAAAATGCAAAGCATTTGAAGTTACTGAATTTGTCGGAAACAAAAATCAGTGAGCTGCCAGAGTGCTTGAGCGGTCTAAAGCACCTCCAGTACCCGACGTTAGTGGGTGCGAAGATCTGAGCAGCCTGCATTCAGTGATAGGTGAGCACAAATATATGCTACATCTGAATGTCAAGGGCTGCAAAAATCTGAAGACGTTGCCCCCTGGAATATCCATGCTCGTCTATTTACGGACGTTGAAAGGCGCTCCAGTCTAAATCATGAACAGCAATCAATCAAGCTTCTGATGCTTCAGAAGTGTATATAACTAAGCCCGGAAAAACATTCAAAATGGTCGGAAATTGTCTAAAAATGTGCCGTTGGGAAATGATACCGGATGGAAAAACCAGTGCTACTCCAGAGATGACAACAACAGTAGCATAAGCAACCTGGACAAGCCCACCATCTTTTACAAATGCGAAATCCAAAACTCTTGCATGGCCGAGAGATAATGAGGGAATCCACCCATTTGCACCATAATTGGTGCCATCTACTGGACGAGGATTGAGGGCAGTTGGAAATCTCCGACAAAGAAACAGAAGACGAGCTAACGAAATGCGAGCAGAAGTCCTCCGAGTCCAGCATCAAGCATAATAAGAGAAAAGAGATTTACAACCCCTATGCACCCAGAAACATTCCCCAAGGCATCCCAAATCTTAAAAATCAATACAAGTAGAGACTGAAAGAGGACCAGAAGTAATACAACAGCAGATAGCTTAGTGTAAAAGCTTGTGATGGACAATAATGGCCACAAGAATATAGATGGAAACTAAGATGAGGACAATAGTTTCGCCAATCTCCACAATATCAGTAACACCCGACATTGAACAACAGGGGCATATAGCAAATCCCGTGACAAAGCCGATGCGAAACAACCAACCATAGGATCCCCAATATCCCTGTGAGTTACAGGAAAAAGGGAAATGAAAACTATAGATGCACGAAAAACATTGCACCAGTGCGATAAGTATGCAGCCGATCAAGGGAAGATGCAGCCCCCATCCGCAAACCAGCAAGAAAGAGAAATTCTAAACTTAGAATGTGGGGAGAACATCCAAAAAATCATAACACCATATACCAATGACAAACCAACCCCACATACTGGTAAGAAAGAGATATTCTCAACCAGGTAAGCAGCAAGATTAAGTCAATGGCCAACAAACATCTTCCCTCATCGCTGCAAGTTCCATCTTCCCCATCGATCCAAACAAGTCTTCAAAATTCATTTCTTTTCGCTGGATGTGGTTGTTTTCTTTAAATCCATAGGCTATAGGAGGGGTTCTTTGACCGGACCAATTGGTTCCTAGTAAACCACTGCTTTTGGTGCTGCTTGAACTTGAACTGAATCTGCTCAATTCAAAAAATTGAAATTAGATACAATTCTTCTGAAAAATTGTCTGGAGTTTAAGAGGATGTATTCGATTCTTAACAACAGCGAGTTTAAAATAAACCCATTAGAAAGGAAAACACAGTAGCAATAGGTGCTTTTATAAAAACCAAATAAGGGTTCGGTCTAACGTCAAATTCACTTCACTGATTTTATTCCCAATTAAATACATATAAAAACAGCAAAAAAAAAAAATGTTCAGTTGTTTTATTGCCTACCAAATACACATCTGAAAACCCAAAAAATGGTTCGGTCTAACGTCAAATTCCATGAACATGGGTTGGAAGAAGTTAGTGTAGAACGTCAAATTCCATGAATATGGGGCCGGAAGGAGGGATGAAAGGAGGGATGAGGGAAAGACCATTAGTTTTTACTGCCATTCATTATTTGATAGACGACTTGTTGGATTATTAAGCTCAGCAATAAGACTAAGGGAAAAAGAGAATTAAGAAACATTGCAGAGGGAAAGCTATGCTTTAGAAACTGGTTTTACTTACCTGGAAATTTGGTTAATGTCGTTGTGGCACACCTCAGAGTAGCAACAAGCAGCAATTCAACAGTGCAACAGAGCAGCAACAACTCCACAGAAAATGAACACAATAACACGCGAAAAACATAAATGACCACAATAACGCGCGAAAAAGATGTCAAATCGGACACAGTTCGCGGGCGATATATTTATAAAATATGAGTTCAGCCAAACTATTTTAAAAGTTCAGTCGAACTTTTGTTGTCGGTTTTCCCATCTATGGCCAAAAATATGTTTGCCCATGCCGTCAGTACGCCGTCAATCTAAACGGCAGAACGAGTTCGGCCGAACTATTGAGGAAAAAAAAATTTCGCCCCCGATTCTCACAAAAGTGTAACCTAGCTTCACATTTTCACTCGAATCTCAACACAAACCATAACTTAACCCGGAGTTTGTGATCCAATAAATTCTAGAGACTGAACCATACATAAGCCACAGAAGCCATTAGGCAATCGATAGGCAAAGGGACACTTAATACACATAGATAGACCCATCAGTAGGAAATGCTAAGAGTTCTCTTACCGCCTCTCAACCTCCTGCATTTTATCATCATTTTGAGATGAAGAAGGATTAGTTGGATCCCTTGCACTTGATCTAGGAGGATCCATCAGGTCCCCTCCATCAGATTCACACAGAATATGGCTTTCATTATGTACTATTTAAGAGTCAAATATGGCTAAATAGAACCTATGATTCATCAACATTCTCTAGAGGACCAACATTTACTGCTCCAAATTTATACCTAACACATAAACCCCTTACAGAAACTCAAGAGGATTTAAACTTTAGACATCGAGCTAAGAGCCCCACCCAAGAACTAAAGAAAATCATAGATTTACAACCTAAATATTAGATGGATCCCCGTTGGGATTCGAAACGTTGACAAATGTTTGTAAATACTGTGGATGATTCGGGAAGCTCTTCAATAACTAAAAACCACAGGAGCTTAAAAACCAAAACCTAAATATTACATGCCAGCCACAAATACATCCAAAAAGACAAAATCTAGAATAAACTTTTATATCACATGAGATTTCGCTCCTCTGAATCGGTTGAGCATCACCCTCAACCCTTGAGCAAAGTGTGCATCAAATGATCCAACAGGAACTTGAACCCAAAATTTTATTATCTTCAACTTTCTCACACTAACATTTACACCACCCAAATTACTAGATACAGGCATGTCATCAACTAACAAGGCTTATACACCCACATACAAGCCAAGCACAAAACCAAGAGGCTGGGGTCTGATCCTCATCTTTGCTCCTATGGCCATCAAATGATGTCCCTCTCATACATGCCAAATAAATAAACATTAATCACCAATTATTTGTTCCCTGTGCATGCATGTGAAAGGAGATTGTGGCCTATCTTCATAAGTACCTTATGGAACTATTGGGTAGCAGGCACGACCTCCAAAAACCTCTCTTAAATACCCTTTATCACCCATTTAAAAAACAAAATTTGAATTTGTTTATGTTAATTTATAAATTTCATTATATTATAAATTTATATAAATAAAAATTTTTATAATATAATAATTAATTATTAAATAATTATACATATTCATTATTTTTATTTTTATTATATATAATAAAAATATATAACATTTCATTTTAATGAAACATTCCTTCTATGTGCATAAATCACTTGAGAGTCGTGATATGCTTATGATGGCCCAACATGCTTGGAGTGACTGTTGAATTCCATTGACTTCGATTTTTCTCATAATTTGGAATATGAAATCGGAATTGGGTGAAACTCTGACCAATCAATCGGGCATCAAAGATGAGGCTAGAAGCTATTTCAACAACCTATATTTCTCTCGGGCTCAGGTTCCTTTATGCAAACAACTTGAAGTATGTGACATTTTCCCCTCTTGGTCACATATGGAGGAAATAAATAAAATGGAATGCCCGGTAATAGAGGATGAAGTTCTTCAAGTTCTAAAATATCTGGCCAGAGGTAAAAGTATGGGCCCGAACGGATGGACCATGGAACTTTCCCTGCATTTTCGGGATAAAATGATCCATGAGCTAACTGATATGGTTGAAGAATCCAGGGGACTTGGTTGGGTATCTGGCGCCACAAATGCTACCTTCATCTGCCTTATTCCAAAGATTAAAAATCCGGTATAATTTTCTGACTATCGCCCTATTTCTTTATGCAATACTATTTACAAAATGATTTCAAAATTAATTGCAAATAGACTTAAACCCTTCTTGTCCACATATATTTATGTGAAGAAATTTGGTTTTCTTAAGCACGGGCAGATTCAAGATGTGGTTGTAATCGCCCAAGAAGCCATTCATTCTGTAAAAAAAATAAAATGGATGCTTGTCTCATGAATAGTGAATTAACAAAAGATTTTGATTGTGTTTATTGGGAAATATTGTGGATGATTATGGAAAAGATTGGTCTAGGCAAAATAATCATTTAACTGAATCAAAGCATGTATAATGTCTGCATCCTTTTCCATCTTTATCAACGACCTTCCTACGGATTTTTTCTCAGCGTCTAGATGACTTAGACAAGGTTGTGCGATGTCCCCACTTTTATTCTGCATATTCATAGATGAGCTCAGCAGGAAAATCAAAGATGCTCGATCACAAATCATCATAACAGGTTGCAAAATATTGTCAATAGTCATCCTCTCTCACCTATTTTTTTTTAACGATCTGATGGCAATTGGTAAATTGGATCCCAAATAATGGACTACCTTTTATGGTCTCCTGCAGGACTTTGGTCTTTCCTCAGGTCTATTTATGAATAAATCCAAGTCCATTCTCATTACAGACGACCCAAACGCTGCATTGAATCTTCATATTGCTACCACTTTTGGGTTCAAATTGTTCATATGGATGTTGGTTTCAGATACATAAGCTTCACTTTGAAATCAAATGGTTACAAAATCCGAGACTGAGATTGGCTCACTAAGAAAATTGAGAAGTGACTAAGTCATTGGGCTCACACCTAGATCTCACTTGGGGGCCGTCTTGTTCTAATTAAATCAGTCTTACATAGCATCCCTACCTATTGGATGCATATCTTCAAGCTCCCGAAGGGTGTGATCAAGAAATTAAATTCAATCACATCTTGTTTTCTGTGGGTGGGCACTCAAAGAGAGCAGAAAATTCACCTTGCAAGTTTGGAATTGATTAACCTTCCCACTACCCTGGGTGGATGGGGGACAAAATATATCGCTTTATTCAACTTGGCTCTTTTACTAAAAAACTTCTGGAGAGCAATCACTAGCGAAGGCCTCTGGAAACAAGTTATCCATGCAAAATACTTACAAAATCAGGAGTTCATTCTCTGTATGTGCAATGGGGCTCTGCATCCTTCACATGTCTCCTACTCTTGGCGCATCCTTTTGTCCACAAAGCACTGGTATTTTCAAAATATTAGATGGGAAGTTGGCTTTGGATCCATTCCACAAATTGGCCTAGATTCACTTGCAGGTATGAATGCCCTATACCTACTATCTCTTGATCTCATCATCTTCTTAAATAATAAGGGATTATTTGCGATCAAATATTTAGAAAATTTTGCCCTCTCTTCTTCCTTTCATGCCCACTTGAAGGATGAGCTACAACTAGAGATTCATGAGACAATGATTCCAGAATGACAAGTTTACATTTCCAATCTAAAACTTTATGGGATAGTCCTATCCCCCAAATATGACAGGTTGATATGGTATGGGGGATTAATGCATGTCAGAGTAAATGTAAACTTAAGCATACAATCTCATATCTAGCCCCTGTAGACCGATGAGGGTTCACTCGTGGATGCTCAGGGCCTGGAAATGGAATCCCCCTTTGAAACTCAAATGTTTTTAATGGCTTGTTGCCCACAATCGCATCCTCACCTGGGAAATCTTGTGAAAGAAGGGTCTTCATGGCCTCGGTCGTTATATTCATTGCCTCTCATTTGGAGAAGATTAATTTCACCTCTTTTTTCTATGCCCCTTTTCCTTTTCAGCGTGGAATGGGGTGCTCCATATGATAAAATATCCAGTCGATTGGGAGGGCCCACATATCCCCTCTTTCCTTGGTCGATGGACACCACAAAACTCATCGTACTTTGGCTTTATTTATCATTTGGGGTATCTAGAAGTTGAGAAATGTCTTCATTGTTGAACATGTTTTGTTGAATATTTGGGGAACCTATTGCAACATCCTCTCCTACTCTTCTGAATTTCTGGCTCCTTTGACATTCAATCAACGCTGTCCTCCTCCTCATAAGGATATTTGGTCTTCCTATCCTATAGGATTTTTCGATGGAGTTTCCTCTTTTGAATCCTGTGGATGCGGCATGGCCATCCACATCAACCCTAAGCGCTTTTACAAAATCTATTGGTATTGTGGCTTGGGTACCAAAACTCAGGCTAGGCTTCTTAGACTATGGGCAATCCTTTACTATGATTTTTGGCTTTATCTCAAGTCCCTCTCTGTTTTTGGAGACTCCCAATCATTTATTGAATGGGAAAACAACAGGGGCTCCTTAAAGTATGTCGATCTCGAATCATGGAAGGTTCGCATCAAATCTATATCAGTGGTTTTTAATCATTTATCTTTTCATCACATCAGTAGAACTCAAAACAAGCTTTGGAACCTAGAAAAAAGGAAGGTTGTGCATAGCTGAGATGTGGTGTTTAGAGAGGTGAAATATGTTGTTAAACATGAATTCCTACCAAAGGAACCTGAGAAGATACAGTTTGAGCTAAAGGAGGAATAATAAGACTCTACACACTAGCACATTTGGCCCAATTTCCGATGGGAAAAATGTTGCTCTTGCGACACATAGGCATCCCAAGAGAGACACTTTGAGATGGGGAAAAACGTCGGTTCTAATCGCGTCGCAATTTTGACACTTGAGTTAACTATCGGTAGAGCGATGCTAATTCCGACGTGTTTTTGGTGGTGTCGCAATTATGACGTTTCAAATTGGTCATCGCTTTTTCGACGTTTCATGCTTCGTCGCACTTCCGACGTTTCACGCTTTGTCGCACTTCCGACATTGCAAACCTCATCTCTCTTCCAACGTTTTAACCGATGTTTATAAGCGTCACAATTCCTATGCCAACTAACACCATAACTGGCATTTATAAGCATCGTTGTTTCGATGAACAAGTCACTCTTCCGATGATATAACCGACATTTATAAGCGTCGCAATTCCGACGCTAACTAACACCATAACTGACGTTTATAAGCGTCGCTCTTCCGATGAATAAAAGCGTCGCAATTCTGACGCCAACTAACACCATAACTGACGTTTATTGGCGTTGCTCTTCTGACGAACAAAAGCGTCACTATTCTGATGCTACATAAGACCCTAACCGGCGCTTCTAAGCGTCGCTCTTCCGACCAAAACAAGCATCGCTAGTCCAACGCTACACAAGGCCCCAACTGACGCTTCTAAACGTTGAAATATCGATGGCAACAAAACATTATTTATAAAAAAACCGTCATAGACGTCTTCTAGATGATCCTTCAAGATATGCTTCCAATATTCATGAATGCTTCTATAAGAGTTTCCACAAAAGGTCTTCAAGATGTTAAACACTTCACAAACATCCTTCTATGGTTCTTCAATACACCTGCCCCAAAATGCATAAAGGATCAGCTCCAAGAAGTATTTAAGGTCTGTAGTTATCTCAAGTTAAAAGGGTTTCCAAACAACCTCAATATTGTCTGCAAAAATAATCTTTTCATACAAGACGTATGTGCCTTTAACAAGGGTCTGAAATCCAAGTATTTGAGCTAGTGATCCAAGCCTCCCATAGTCAAGGATTAGAACTAACAATCCATAATAGGTATACTACCCAAGAATTGAAATTATGGTCCTTACAATTCAGCAACAAGTCTGAGCTTGAGCAAGGCAATTTAGCCTAACAACTGTGTCTCTAAAGGATGAGCCTTCAACCAAGTTGTCAAGGATCCGAGATCTTTAACTATTCAATAAACTAAGTTTTTCCAAACTCCAACTATTTCACCATTTTTTGGTCATCTAACCTATTATCATTAGATGGACCCAAGTATACCATGTAAGACCAATTTTACCCTAAGTAAAATTGCTTTCACTATGTGAAATAACTTAGTAAAACACCTTTATTAAGTTGTTTATGGTCTAAACAGGAAACCCCAAAAGGAAATAATAAACAAATCTATATTTGTTTATATTTCCTCAAGGAATAATCAGTTAAACATCAATTTAATTATTATTCCTGGTCATATTTAACCCAAAACAAGGAAATCAATTAAATAAATCCTTATTTATTTGATTATTTTCTAGGAATAAGTTATTTAATCCTTATTTAAATAATATTCCTAGTTAAATTTGACTAAATCATTTATAAATAATTAAATAAATCATTATTTATTTAATTATATTTCCACCATTTCCTTAAAATAATAAATAAATCATTTATTTATTTATTATTTGTAAATAAAGGAATTGACCCAAGTCAAAAATCCTTTTCCCTCGAATAAATATAATAAAATATTCCTAAAAGGTGGTTCTAAAATTTGATTAATAATATTTTATTCATGCACCAAGTTCTAGACCGCCCTAATATTTTGTTATAAATAGAAGGGTTTTCTCTTTCATTTGTCACCTTTCATTGCATATTAGATCACTCTGGATCTATATTCTTGGTCCCACTTTGAGCCATTTTCATTGTCACATTCTCCATCATTTGCTTTGTGAGCTCCCTTTGAGTTCTATGTTTGTCTGGGTTTTCTGCATCAACAAGAGAGAGAAGTTTTAAATCTGAAATGCTGAGGACTTTCAAGAACCCATCCCATTGAGGAGAATTGGAAACACCTTTCTTGTTTTCCTCTCAGGTGCCCCTTTTTAATATAAAAATTCTTTCAAATACATGGTTCTTGTCTTATCTATTGGATGCATGGAGCAACATTTTATTTTCACTGCTTAATGTCTTTTATGCATAGATTTGGATTTGTGCAGCTTTATTTGGATCAATTAACTGCAGATTTAAATATTTTGGTAGCCATAATTGATGTTAGGGCTATTTGTTATGCGTAGCTAAAGTGGTCTTTTCGACGAAAGATTCATACTAACAATTGGCGACTCCACACGGGTTTTCTTTTGCGACCGCTGTCGTTTGATATATTCCTGCATATCCAGCTATTTCAGACCCTAGGGTTTCTCTTCATTCCTCTGTTTTTCCTATTTTTATGGTGATTTTCACCTCTAAAACCCTCAAACAATAATTTTTTTAACTTCCGTGTGTTTTTGGCCCTATTGCACAGGTGACAGACATCAGTCGCAGCTGAGACGACAACTTTTTCTTAAATCTGCCGCCGAGTGACTCGGATCTACAAGTCACACTTATCGGCCCAAAAACTGCGACCTGGACTGGATGGCGCACTTTTCTGCCCCAAAACTGCGACCTGGACTGAAAATAGGTTAGAACCTGCGACCTGCACTTTTTTCTGCACTTTTCCAGCAATTTTTATGGGTTTGTCTAAAGCATCTGTCAGGGTTTTCCAGCCTCTGTCTCTGCCTCTTTAGACTTGTTTCTGATCTGTTTCACTCAACTAAGTGGGAATATTTCCCCTTAGGGCTTTAGTACCCTCCACTTTTTGTGGATGAGTTTTAGCTGTTTCAGACGTCTGAATTTTCAGAGTTTCAACCTTCCTCTTTCCAGATCTGATACCTCATTTCAGATCCCTCTAGATCATCTCTTCTCCCTTTCAAATCCCCTCATATAGTTTTGTTTGGGTTTATCTCTAGGGTCACCTCCTTGTCCCTTCTACCTTTAGCTGATCCCCTCCTTTGTAGCAGCAACCTTGCCTCTGCCTCTTTGTTGTTTTCTGCACCTCTGTTCAACAGATTTCTCCTTTAGATCCCTGTCCCTCCCAACCTTAGATCTATTGGCCTCTTTTTAGCGTGTTTTGATTAGATTTTTTTCCCTCTTCTAGACTAGTTTTGAGAGACCCGCCTTCTTGGGTTAGATTGATGCATTGTTAGCTGTTAATTTTCTGTTATTTCAGTCTTATTTATTGTTCTCTGCAGATTTATTTTCAGTTACGCAGCACACTTTTTCTTTTACTCTCAAAACGTCTGGGTTTAAAAATTAAAATTAACACATGCCACACACTGACCCTAAGTGAAGAAGAGTCTGGTTAACACCACCTGGCAAAGAATTTAAAATCAACTGACTCTGCACCTCTTTGCCCTTGTTTCGACATTGACCTCACTTGATTTTTCACCTCCTTGCCTTTGTCGGTTTTTCTTCTTCCCGTCATCATTGCGCCTCCAAGGCGTTTATCCTAGAAACTTCTTGGCCTTCACCCTCAGTTTCCGGTTGGTCGGCTTCTTCCTTCCCGTCGTCATCGAGTTAGTCCTCCCCTGAGTCCGCACTCCGACTCTTCTTCTGATTGTTTGGGTTCTTCCCCTACTCCTGGTTCTCCCCCTGTTACCTTCACCATGTCTAGTTCAGGGCCTAGCGCTAGCGGCAACCCCAGTTCTACTGCTGGGTCCGTTTCCAATGGAACCACTTCGGGAACTACCTCGACTGTCCCTTTTCTCCCTTATATGGTTGGTGTCAGTCTCCCCGATTTCAATCAGTTGATCAATGATCCTATCCGCCACGATGTTAGTTGGCCTGCTATGCCAACCAAGCTCCCCTCCGACATTCCCAAGTTCAAAGGCCTTGCTAGTGAAGATCCCTCCAACCATATCCGATCTTTCCACATGTGGTGTTCATCTCATTTTATAACTGATGATTCCATTAGCCTTAGATTTTTCCAACGCACACTTACCGGCGAAGCTTCTAAATGGTATGTTGATCAGGCCACCTCTTCCCATACCACCTTTGCGACCATTACCCAAGCCTTTTTATCTTATTTCCAGCTCCCTCTCCGATACGACACTGGTACAGAACTCTTGACTTCTTTCCGTCAATCCTCTTCGACCCACCTTTTCACTCATGTCCAGGAATGGCGGAGAAGACGGAGCTTATGTCGAGCTCCCACCTTTGAAGATCGAGTTTATATGGACTAGTTCCTTCGCTCTCTCTTACCTCCCATTGGAAAAGATGTCGCATCCCAATTCCCTCAAACCGAAGAAGCCGCCCTCCAAATAGCCTTGAAATATGACCTTATCTATGCTCAATCTGGTTATGTTTATACCGTCCTTCCTGACCTCCCCAAACCCGGTGGTGCTAACGCCCCGAGGGCATCTCACTCTGTCGATGGTATTGTTGGAGCTCTTTCACATACCTATGCTCAAACTCCTATGTGCTATGGTTTCCCTTCGGGAGGTGCCAACACCTCCAGCACTTTCCCCCTTCCAGGTAGCATGTATCCAGGATACGACATGCCTCCTCCTTTTGCCCACCCTCCTTCTTACCTCAATATTGCCCATCCTAACCCTTATCCTTACCCACAGCCTGGTGTCCGAGCTCCTCCATCATTTGGACCTCCCACTCCTTTTCCTTCTCCACCCCCGCAACAACAACTACTACCCCCTCCAGGGCAAGTCTTTGCGCAGCAGGGTGCACCTAATCCGCTTCATTCTCAAAGAAAGAGGAAAGGCAATCAAAATCCATCTTCCTCTGGTAATCGTGGATCCAATCCTCCAAGTATTAATTCTAACACTGCTAACCAGCCACAGGGCTCTCAGCCCAAGCCGGACATGCCTCTTCGCACCAATAAGCCCTGTTTGTGTTGCGGTGTTTATGGTCATTACACTCACGATTGTCCCCTATTACCACAGATGCGGGAGATGTGGGAGTCTCAGGCCACCGTGCAGGGACAACATTCCTCCCCTACTGTTCCTCCCAATGCGGTTACTTCTCAACCCGCCATGTTTACTGATCCTTTCCCTCAACAAGGATTCGTGGCTACTCAACCACCTCATGCCCTGGTAGCCACTCAACCTTCCCCTTCTAGTTGCTCTGATTACCAGATTCTCATGATGTCTTCTGATCCACCTCTTACCGTCGACCTTAACCTTCAAACTCAGTCTCGTCAGTACTCCACGCCTCCCACTCCGTCTGTCCCTGAGTCACCATCTTCAGGTCCTACCAAGCCTTTGTCGACACCCAATGGTCCCTTGCAGATCCCTCAGCCCAAAGCTGAGGTTCATACCAAGATTCCTAAGGGCCCATTATGCCGAAATGCTACTTCTGGTCGAGTTTCCCATGCGTATAGCATAGTAGATGATCTGGCACAGTCTATAGCTGCCATTTCAACACTGGAACTCCTCCAGTCATGTCCTTCTCAAAAGAAATCTCTACTATCTGCCATCAGCGCTGTAGATTCAGCTGATGACCAATTGATTGTTTTCGACGCCCGTCAGTCAGATCATCCTCCCCTTCCTGCTTCCGTCGCTTTCCAAATCCCAGTCAAAATCCGGAACGCCAACGTCGCTCGGTGTATTATTGATGAGGGGGCATCCACTTGTGTGATGTCTGCTTCGGTTTGGAAACAACTCGGATCTCCTGAGCTTGCCCCTTCCACCATCTCCCTTCGTGCATGGGATGGCCATGCCTCCCAGCCCATTGGCCTATTCCATAATTGTCCTATCACCCTTGCGGGCAAGACTGTCTGCGTTGACGTTGAAGTTATCGACGCCCCTCTTGACTATAACTTTCTTTTGGGGCGTAGCTACACCTATGCCATGTCTGTTGTCCCATCCGCAGTCCACTGCAAGATGTTTTTCCCTCATAATGGAAAGATTGTCACCATCGACCATTTGACATATCATGAACCCAAATCTCAGACCTCCCCTGAGTCCACCATATCTTCTGTTACTAATAAGCAAACCATTGATTCTTTGACCAGTGTTTCCCCCGGCGTCTACAAAGACTCCTCCTTGCTTGGAACTTTCCTAGGTCCCCCCTCTTCCTGTCCCTGATCCTAGCTTGGCGAATGTTTGCATGATGCAATCGTCTCAGGCTGACCTTAAGCAGCCTAATTCGGCTAGACAGCAACCTCAACCTCACCCACCCTAACTAGATCCTAGCCCTTCGCCCCTGCTAGCCGAACCTCTTCCTTCTAGACGTTCTCATCCAGCTAGTACACCTGTGCCTCTATACCCTCCCAGGTCAGTTCCCCCAGGTCTCAACAATCTGGGAGCTACCCCTCCTGGCCATTATCCCACTGGTCAAATACCTTTCCTTGCTCCCCCTCCCGAAGTCTATTTGGTTCCCATCATGGCAACCCTTTCCCTCCCTAATTTGACCCTGGGAATACCCGTCTGGTATCTTGAGCCTCCAGCCGCCACCCCACCAGGTCACCCCAAACCATACCTTACTTTGACTCCAGTTCAACCGATTCCCTTCGCCTCTTCCGTCGCTATAGTGCCCCCAGCACCTCAACAAGACCATCCCACTGTTGCCACTGCTACGGGAAAGAAAAGAAAAGCTCGAAAGGGGGCATCCAAAGACAATACCACCTCGCCTGACCCTACCCCTCCTCCACCCGCCAAGCCTTGTGCCTTGTGTGATGGTGTCGATCATGCCACCCATACTTGTCCAGAGTTGCCCCGTATCTGACCCATGGTTAAATTCACATTCCCTGAATCTACGATCCCTGAATCCTCTATTTCTTCCTCGTCCGCAGCCAAGAACCCAAAGACTCTTCGCACCAACAAACCCTGTGCTTTGTGTGGTGTCCATGGCCATTATTCTCACCATTTTCCTCACCTCACGCATTACCATGCCTCTTTAGAGGTCATTCGTGAGTACGAGGTTGAACAAAATCAATCCGCCTCTCCTATCCTCGCGCAATATGCATCAGGCCAACTCGAGGATCCCCCTGCTACTATTGACATTCCTCCCCCTGATGTTGAGATGTCGAAACCTGCTGCCCCCCTCCTATACCTATCATCATCCGTACTACCCTCGGAGTACATTCCCTCTGAATCCACTCCCTCTGTTTTTCTTGATTCCCCTTCAGCAACATTCTTGGTCTCTACATCATTTGACCATCTCTTTATTTGTTCTTCTGTCATCCCCCGTGACGCTCCATATGTGAGCCTTTCTTCCCATGCTGATGATCTAGGTAGCTTTGCAGCGTCATGTGGTTTCCTCGACCTTTTCCTTCCCACCCATAACCAGGATGATACCATCCGTATCTATGATGTCCTTCGCAGCATGAGCTCCAGCCTTTCCTCCCATAGCCCTCATACATCACCCTCTAGTCAATCTATGAGTCATAGCCATCCTACCCAGACTACTCCCTCACATAGTTGTCGTTTGATGTCTACTCTACACTCATGCTGCCGCCATCATTCTCCCTCCTCTCATTTCTTGTCTTGTGACACTCTCCTGCCAGATCTCTCGTCTACACATTATATTGGCTATGACGATGGGGCAATTCACTATTCCTAGAATCTAGCCTCGGCAGCTTGGGCCATCTTTACCCCCTTGCATACCCTTATTCTTTCTAATGTGGTCTGCATTAGTAATGCCACCAATAATCAAGCTGAATATGATGCAGTACGTGGCCTCTTAGCCGATGCCCTCTCTCATCGCATCCTCCATCTGCACGTTCGTTTAGATTCTCTGCTTCTTGTCTTACAACTCAATGGTGTCTATCATGTGCAAAACCCTATCCTGTTTAGACGATATTTACGAGTGAAACTTTTGATACGAGAATTTAGATTCATTACTTTCAACCATGTACCTAGAAGCCAAAATCACTACGTAGATAGAATTGCAAACCATGTTCTAGACTGGCATTCATTACACATAAGACAATAACATTTAAAATCATCAACACAATGCATATGCCTAATATATATCATATAACATGTTTTAGAGTCCATCTACTTGGATACATATGACATGCCCATTGCATGTTACAAAAAACAAAACTCAAAAACTGGGGGGCACCACTTGCCCCTACATACACACTGAGGGGCACCACCTTCCCTACATCTAATCACTCTTTGGAGGATCCCGAGCCAATGGCTCTGCTCCCGCAGCTCGTAGATCTCGTATAGTTTAACCAGCCATCACCATGCACCGCATGATACCTCGCCATTCCAAGGGTAGCCCAATACATAGCTCTATGTACTGGTCGTCTAAGACCTGCCAACCCCGCTCCGAAACATCGGTCAGCAGCCCCTCACATCTATGACGAATGTCCTCCAACAGAGCGGTCATATCCTCGTTTTGTGTCGTCCTCGATCCACTAGCACCTGTAGTTCCTGCTACTGCAGGTCGTCCCATATATCCGGCTGGTTTCACCGGAGCTATATATGCATACCAAAAGTAGGAGAGTCAATACCATAAATATTATTCAAAAACTTTAACATGCACATAACAGATTAGTTGCTTGTAACTTACCATCCGGCCCCCATACTCGACCAGGCGAAAGTGGCAAGTCCGGATCTCCCCAATAAATCATCCCACTATAGGGATAGTCGTCTATGTACAATGGCATCTGATCCCAATGGGCGAAGAACTCTGGTCAGAACACTCATCCGACCACCCCTCCTCCTCCTCTGCACAGTAGTCGCCCCCATCGACGCATCCTGGGTTCTCTCGGACCCCCATCAGGTAGTTGTACATGAGGTCACAAGGTCGAGATCTTCTCAAAAAAGAAGGAGCACAATACAGTCCCATAAGCACAATCATGATTCACTTGTCGTTTACAAAGCGACAGCTGTCGTTTCAACGACACCAACATCATTTGGGCCCACCCATAGTAGGTCCCACTCAACACACTTTCTATAATCATCATTTGCCCTCCAGTGATGTGATGGAGTGCCTGGCTGCCAAGGATCCACAATACTGTTGCCGCCACTGCACGGGTCTCCAACCTCTCTAGGTGTCCGAGTCCCTTTGACTCGAACACCTGGTCGACAATGTCGCTCCACGAACTCCATGATGTTATGCCCCCGCAGTAACATTGGTTGTGTATTTCCCACCATCCCTAATGGTGGGAGACCAGTCAGGAAATACAGATCCTGGACTGTCAGCTCAATCCTGTGCCCCTGCATTATAAAGACCTCATGGTATGGATCCCAGTAACTGACAATCTGGGCCAGCAAGGGCTCCCCTACTCTCATCAATGAGTTCTCCACAAATTTCAAAACCCCAAACCTGGCCAATGCACGACGGACACCCTGATCTGCTTGGATTTCTGACCGTAATGTACCCAGGTCTCTCTCTCTCCACTTGATCCGTATATCTGCCATATCTGCACAAAACCATCATTTTTTTCAGTATACAGGTAGCCAAAACTGCATTCAATTACACAAAACCTGAATCTCAGCCCACAACAGCACTAAAATCACCTTCCTCTGACAGGTCGCACTTTTTGGCCAAATTCTAGGCCAGGTCGCACTTTCCAGGCCCAAACCTGCTTCCCAGGTCACAGTTTTGGCCCCAAAAAGTGTGACCCGACCATAAAGATGAGGTAGGGGTTGTTACTGAGATTTGGGACCCTAATCTGAACTTTTAATCCATCAACAACAAAGAGTAGGATTAGGCTTCTTACCTGCAACTGACGGATCTCGATTCCAACGGTTGGTTTGTCCGCTACGCTCGCCGCAAGATTTAGGGCCTTCTCTCCTCTCCACATTCACCACAGCTACTCAAGCAAATGAATGTATTTGGAGGGAAAATTCCTTATTAGAAGAGAAACCCCTGCTTTTTCTTTCGCCCGCTGCAACCAAACCATAGCCCCGTTTGACACACCGTCTACACCGTTGGAAAGCTCTCACCGAGCACTCAAATGGGTATCTATTAGTTTTTCATGTTTTGATACTTCACCAGGACACATTTTTTCCAAGAAGGGTCTATTCACCTCTCCTCCAAATTGAATTTCCTCACATACAACTCTTGTACTTGGGGCACCACTTTGCCTCCTTACTTGTCCTTGTTCGTGTTGATTTTCGTCATGAGTACCCTATTGTATTCATGTTTTTATGGTCCCCCATTGGACCTTTACTGTGTGGCAGCACCATTGAGTTGCCCTTGTTTAGAGCATCCGAGTTGAGTCATCATCGCATTCATGGAGTCTATCTCGAGTCCCTTTGTATCCCGCTATAGTCCTCCATCCTTCATTGCTTGGTCCCTCTCTCGTGTTGCACATTATGGCTTTCAGTCTCATTGTCCCCTATCCCTCATGATATTGTGTCAGTCGCTGCCAAGTCATTCACGCCCTTTATGCTCTAACAAAGGAAGTCGTCCATCTGCTGCTCAATATCCCCCATTTCATCATCATCATTAGTGTTCGTCTGTTCATCGCTCTACTATTTTCTCTCGTGCCTTAGTTGGGGATCCCTTATTGCCTCACCTATGGCGGACCTCCTTCTGTCGACATCAACTCATTCATTCCAGAAGATAGGTCTAAAGGGCGGTGTACCTTGGTTCCAGCTCCTACACTTGTTTGGTGCCTCGGATCAGGCAAAGGGATTTCTCATTACCCTTTGACTTGATTGTTTCTCAGCTCCAGCTCCTTTCAACATGATCGAGATCCATATACTTGATGGTCCAGTGATGTAGCAGCAGCTATTGGTGATTCCCGGGTGTGTGTGAGATGTCTCAACCCTCATGAGGGGGTGGCCCTGTAGGTAGTCCCCCACATGCCCGGATGACCTCTTCATTTCAGCCTTTGATGCAGCTCCTTATATTTGATGATGTCGGCCTTAGCCGCCTGCAACGCCTATGTGATTTGCATGTATCAGTCAAATTTTGCGAGCCTTTCCCCGTTTATAGGGGGCATTTGGGTTGTATTTGTATCTCATGTACTCAGATATTATTGTATAAGGCACAACATGTATGTGGGATTCATCATTCTATTTTTCTGGCTTGTGTTTATGCCAACATGTACTTCATAGTTCGGTTTCTTGATTACTGGACACACTATTCTTTTATACTTTGTCTCGGCGGGCATAGGTATGCCTGCCCTGCCGCCTTTAGCACAGGTGGCATCTCATAAACTAGAGACTTTTTGCACCTGTAAGTCTCGTCTCCTTAGGGTCTAGTCCTTTAGCACATTAGACTACCTTACATTTCTCTCTCTGACTTCCCTCTTGATGTCTAGTGATTGAGTTCTTACAACGTACTTCGGTCATACGATTTTCTCCTAACACTCGTACGTTGGGGGGCAATTTGTTACACCATTTTTTGGTCATCTAACCTATTATCATTAGATGAACCCAAGTACACCATGTAAGACCAATTTTACCCTAAGTAAAATTGCTTTCACTATGTGAAATAACTTAGTAAAACACCTTTATTAAGTTGTTTATGGTCTAAACAGGAAACCCCAAAAGGAAATAATAAACAAATCTATATTTGTTTATATTTCCTCAAGGAATAATCAGTTAAACATCAATTTAATTATTATTCCTGGTCATATTTAACCCAAAACAAGGAAATCAATTAAATAAATCCTTATTTATTTGATTATTTCCTAGGAATAAGTTATTTAATCCTTATTTAAATAATATTACTAGTTAAATTTGACTAAATCATTTATAAATAATTAAATAAATCATTATTTATTTAATTATATTTCCACCATTTCCTTAAAATAATAAATAAATCATTTATTTATTTATTATTTATAAATAAAGGATTTGACCCAAGTCAAAATCATTTTCCCTCCAACAAATATAATAAAATATTACTAAAAGGTGATTCTAGAAGTTGGTTAATAATATTTTATTCATGCACCAAGTTCTAGACCGCCCTAATATTTTGTTATAAATAGAAGGGTTTTCTCATTCATTTGTCACCTTTCATTGCATATTAGATCACTCTGGATCTATATTCTTGGTCTGACTTTGAGCCATTTTCATTGTCACATTCTCCATCATTTGCTTTGTGAGATCCCTTTGAGTTCTATGTTTGTCTGGGTTTTCTGCATCAACAAGAGAGAGAAGTTTTAGATCTGAAATGCTGAGGACTTTCAAGAACCCATCCCATTGAGGAGAATTGGAAGCACCTTTCTTGTTTTCTTCTCAGGTGCCCCTTTTTTAATATAAAAATTCTTTCAAATACATGGTTCTTGTCTTATCTATTGGATGCATGGAGCAACATTTTATTTTCACTGCTTAATGTCTTTTATGCATAGATCTGGATTTGTGCAGCTTTATTTGGATCAACTAACTACAAATTCAAAGATATTGGTAGCCATAATTGATGTTAGGGCTATTTGTTATGCGTAGCTAAAGTGGTCTTTTCGACGAAATATTCATGCTAACACCAACTGTCACTTCCCACTTCCTCTCCACATGACCAAATATGAGTATAGACTGATATTTCCCACATATTTGAGCCACGAAAGGATAAAGAACAAAGTCTATTGTCCAAGATGAGATAAGTAGTTATGTCTGGAAGTAAGTCACTGGATATTTTTAGTAGAATCCCTCCACGAATCCGATCCTAGGAATATTATAGATCCACTAAAATGAGTTTTAGTGATCCTTCACATGCATCTGAGTTGTGAGATGACACAGTCCTGAAACCAATCTTAATTGGTCTGAGGTGTAAGGAATTGTTTTGAAGTCTATAACCCTTATCCGAGTTGTTGGAGATAGTCTACACCAAACAGGTTTTTCCTTTATACACAGAACCGAGCTTCAATGAAGACTCTCCACATATCCGTAGAGGCATTCCTCCTTGGCCTTCTCAAACTATGATCTTCCTTCCTGCAATCCAAGGGCACAGGTGGTTGTCAAGGTCTGAGCTTGTCTCTAAAATATTCACTGATTTTCTTGAGCTGAAATGGAGCGTAGATTTATATTTATATTTGTGTGTCCCTATGAAAAGACATGACAGTTGGTTGAAATAAGTCGATATGAGAGCCGACATGTCCAGATTTATATGTATTAATTGAAATTAAAATTTTAATTCCAAAGGCCGACTTGATCTAGTTTTTTTTTTATTAGATCGTTGCATTTGTGTCTTACCTTGTTTTGGTAATGATGCATGTTGTAGGTGACCTTGTTTATTATTATCATAAAAACAATTCTCCATAAATCATAAACTGCAACATCCCACTTTTATATTGTTCAAGGCACTCCTTCTAAGTGCTAGAGAATACACTTTAACACTAAAATGATGCACAGATCTTGAACCTGTTCCCAATAAGTTATCGCTTCCCTCTGTGTGCCTTCAGAAAATTCCTCAGATAATAATGACAGTGCCTTATGCACTTGACATTCCTTCAACAACACAGACACAATATCTTCTACCGAAACAAAATAATATTTAAAAAAAAAATGTTGGAGGATGAATCAAAATAATTGCATACAGTTTCAGTGTTCCTTCAATACAACTAATTCCCTTCTGCTTTGGTTTGTCATTAGAGAGGGCTTAGCTCTAGTCACACTTCATTGTGCACTTTCTAAGACTAATTGGACCTTTCACACAACAAATATTTTCACCTTTGAAAGGTCCTGTACATATGTAATTATTGCAAGAAATTGCAACTTGGGCATTTGGATTTCGACAAAATTTCAATTGCAAGATTTGGGACTTTGAAATTCTTATTTTCGCAGGTGATAAGAAAGGATTTCATATATTTGCTGTAGATATCTAATGCCCAAGCTACTGTGGAGTGACCTTAAATGCAATTCTTTTATTTGATATGATTTGCAATATTGCTGATAGATTATACTTGGTGGTTCAAAACCTGTTTTATTTCAAATATGATTTCCCGTTGGTGCGATATCTGATTACAGAGCTAGTTGGATCAACATGAATCCAAGCCTCTCACTGGATGAGAAATCGTGGCTAAAATTTCAGCCTGACTTTCAAGGGAAGATCAATTTTGGTTGTGACTCTTTGTACAATAGGAAATTGAGTGTCACTGAAGAAGATTTTCACTCAAACAACAATCGATTGCCCCCCCTCAAGCACTAAAAGTGTATATAGAATAACCTAGGCCATATCATTTATAGTGTTGGGGGAAGCATGGTTGTAAATGTTGGTTGTTAAAATATTAACCATATCATTTGGTGTTGTGTCATGGCCCTCACCTTGGGCGTAAGCACATTCTCTCACATGAACCTTTTAGTATGGCCTAACCTTGCCAAAGTTAACTGATACATAAAATATGACCAATAATAAAATGGTGAAATCTTCCTCATCCATTTGGATCTTTAAACCCTATGTAAGCTTCCAACGCTTTATGTCACATACTCAGAGTGGTGCATGATGTAACTTAAACCACACAAGGATCATCTATGTCATGCATGTAGCATTAATTGTAAACAAAATCAAAAGAGCCATATAAGGAATTACAATTGTAAAATGGATATGCCCCAACTAGCAAAGGATAGCATGTATACAACATGATAAAATATTGTCGACCATTTCATTGTTAATTTTTTATTACGTGGACGATATTGGTGATGTATACATCCTCGTGTAAATAATCTCTATGAAGTCGTAAGTGTTTGGTTTGTGGTAGTATCAACTCAAATAATATAGAATAATATTTGGTTACTAGCTGAAGTTATTAGATGTGACTTGATTTATCTCACCACTCCCTGGAGAACACATCTTGATTCGCAACTAAAGGGTGGTATTTAGCATATGCTCTAGCTCTTGAGGAGAAATTGAGCTCAAAGGCTCACTATAACTCTTTGCTAGTGCTTACAATGACTAAAAGGAACCGAAAACAACTAGTTCTAGAATAGATAAAACACATTGGTCATAGGTACATGGATTATTTAATCTCAACTTTCATTGTTAGTGATTATTTGAAAAATATTGAACTATTTGATCCATTGAACCTCATACCACGAGTTAAGCCCAACTACACTTTTCTTTTCATTCCTACCATTTGTTTTTGTTTCCTATTATGCATACCATGAGATTGAGTGTTGTTGTTTAAAACTCCTCAAACAACCCTGCTCACCTTCGCATTCAGGTTGTCGTACTTAGCTTTCACTATTTTCCTCAACTCAAAATATGCTTACACCATCGGGATCTCACTATAATTTATAAAATTATGCATTCAACCACTCTATAAACACCACACCAAATGCTTATCAACATAGTCCATGGTCCTATAAGTTTGTTTTTCTATATTTTGGCTTTATGTACACGACATGTTGTCATGGCTATCTCAACAAGCAACCAAGCCTATGGCCTTAACTTACCTAATACAATAGTTTAAGTATACTCTCACCTTGTTGTCCCAAAGCTTGATGCAACTATTTTCAAAAGGGATTAGTTTACCATCTGGTCAACTAGAACATGACAAGCACAACCTACAACTATATTAAACAATTTTTTGAACAAATTATAAAAATCTATAAAGGTCAGATAAAAATCTATGCAGCAATATAAACTTGAGGATGACAAGGGCATTGACAGGTGGCCTTTACAGGTTACTTGTTGATCTTGTGGCATTATATATTCCAATGAGAAACTATATGAACCATCTATAGTTGAGGAGGCACATGCATGGCAAGATGCTAGGTGACAGGTTCAAAAGCTATTACAAAATCAAGGGTTGGTTCCAAGCTTGCAACTGATGGGGGTGTTGCAGAGTACAATGACAAGGTCGTTCTCCCAAATAGGAGGAGTTCACCTCGATGATACTCTTGCTTCAATTCTTTCACAAAGAGGAATTTGACCTAGCTTAGGTTGGTTCTACAGTAGCTATTAGTTTTCAGATGTATAAGAGGAATTCTAATGTTTGCATGTTGAGATCTCTATGTGAGTTGATATCATGGTGTGCACTTGCATGGAGCCTTTGGACCTTGACGTGTGTATATCCTGGAGTGTAGCACTTAGCATGTGCAAGACTACACGTGGCTTTGTAAGTTGGGCCTAGGCCCACATATGCATTTTTGCCTCCCTTACCTCTCACGTATCTATAGGAAGGAGAGATTTTTTCATCATCCTTGTTATCTTTTCTTTCTCTTTAAGTTCTTGAATGCACTATGGTTCACTATGGTTCTTGAATGCACTATGGTTCAATAAATGGGACCAACAAAAAGGTCTAGGATCATGCACACATAATCAAGTTCTTTCATACAGGCGGTAAACATCTAATTTCCTAAATGGAACCCATAGGCAGATGTAGGGCATAAACAACTAATCAAAACTACTGCTACTGAGAAGATTAAAAAATACTTGAGAGCCTATGCCACTCAAATAAAATGAATAATTTCCCTCCTGTGGTAGCCAATAACCACAAAGATATAATAAAAGCATAATTTTTATTAACATGCAGATAAAGGCCAAAATGAATCCCATGTTCCCTGGAGTCCCATTCATGCATTCACAAAAAACAAGATATTACTCAACTGACTAGAAGAAACCAATGGTCTTCAGCCATTATACCTAACATTCTGATGATCAACATCAGCGAAACAAAATTTTTGACTAAACCATACAAATCTTCTAGTAAACAACAAATAGAGAAATCTCACAATAAGTAGGAATGATAAAGCACACCTTCATCTCACTTATCACTATATATGTCAATCATTTCACCCTTTCTCTGTACATTCAAGTTGTGGGATAATTTTCACTTAAAACCCTTTCCACATTGTCCAGCCTTAAATAATTCACATACTACAGATTTAGGATCAACACCTGCATATTTAAAAGCATATAGTCCAAATAAGAGAAGTTAGGACAATGATCAGTTCAAGGCATTAGAATCATAATATCATAGCAAGACTACTATCATTATTGTATGTATTAAAGAACTTGGGGAAAAAATAAACTTTTCTATATGTGTTTCTGTGTGTAACTTCCTATTACAAACAAATATGCTCAAGAAAAGTGAGAAAAATAGTGGTACTCACATTTATAAAAATATATTTAGTATTTAAAGGCAAGCATTAAGTGGTGTTATAAGAAGAATACCCTTGAAAGATCGTTATAGCAAATTATACCACTTTTATATTTGATGACATCTCTAAGGGCAACCCTGGAATTGCAGGAGTTGGAGAAAATTAGAAATCATCAAAGAATAAAAATAAATAAATCGGTTGTGCCTTATTTGATGGGTTTGAGTAATGAGAATTTAATTGTAGCTTTAATGCAAAGATAGTGGTTATTTTTGGAATTCAAGCTGGTAATAATTGACAAAATAAATATTGATGTATTATGGTCATTTTATGAGTTCTAAAGTGTGTAGCCCAAGGGATGCATAGATTAGAATAAATGGAAGAATTGTAACATTTAAAAATTAATGAAAATTATGTGATGAAGATGTACTAAGGTTACACACCTAGAGAAGCAGCAAGCATCACAACTGGTTAAATATTTGACTTGATCAATAAAGGTGAATCCATATACATTTCCCATCATAAATAACAATAAATATTTTTGTAATACTGTCACTTTATAATTTGGTAACATGTTACCAATGTAGTATTAAATATTGTGGCTAAGAGTTAGGTTTAATATAATGGTATAATGGGAGGGAATAAATTGATAGAGTGGTACTTGTATGTTGGGGGTATGAATATTTCAGGCTCCTATACATCATTGCTACATTTATTATTCTCCCCAAATATTAGTGTTAGTATCATATACACATGTATATCAATTGGGTTTATCACAGTTGGTTGGAAGGTATGACCGACATCTTCCCCACCCAAGTTCAATTACCACAAGTACATGTTGAGCTCATGACTTTGATCCCTATTGTTGTACAACCTTGTGCCCTATGGAATATATTACCCTTGCCTACATATTCTACATATGATCCTTGTGCCATTGTGCCCTATGGAATATATTACCCTTGCCTACATGCTAGAGGGTGAGGTATTGTCTTACATAATAATAAAAAATCATATACACCTGTATAAAATCCTATAATAATCTTAATCAAAAAATTAAAGAAGGCCAAGAGATGGAATATAATGAACCACCTTATGAATGGAAGGACCTAACAAACAAATTTGAAGATATCCATCTCTTCATTTGGACCAATGTCTTTGAATTGGAAGGGCAGTTTATGGTTCATATGCTCTTTCATGAATTTCGCTTAAGAATTAAATTATTCTTGAAGATGAAATTATTCTTGAAGCTCTTATAAATTGGTATCCAAGTAGTTCATTGGACCTTTATGTTAGTTTCGAGATGTTAGAAATTGAACAGGATGCTGTGACTGAATTTCGTAACACCTTCATGGAATAAATGACAGCAAAACATGACAAGTTTGGGCATGGAACCAAAGACATCACTGCAGCATATAAAAGGCCTCATGAACAAAACTCAACACAATTGGGCTTCTTGAATCTTTTGAGAAAAACTTATGATCTTACCTATGCAAGGTAGAAAACAGTTTAATATTTTCCTTTGCATTTCCAGCAGTAGTATGTTTACCAACATACAAACGACTATAATTAAAATGATCTCTATAGTCATAAAGGATTGACCAATATCAACCCCCCGCCCTTCCCCCCGACCAATATCACACCCCCCCCCCCCCGGCGCCCTCCCCCCCCCAACTCCCTGCCCCCCAAAAAAAATAAAAATAAAATAGAATTGTAAATGTCGTATTCCCATGAACAAAAAATAGTTTCGCATAACGAGAAATGTTAATATTATATTATGTTTAGCCCCCACAATGTAGATAAATTCCTGATAAAATGCACAGTTAAGTGCATTCTTTGTGCCGTAACTGGTTCAAACCTCCGACTACACCTAGGGGCCACAATGGTATGTGTAGCGGTCAAAATCAACCCCATGTTACGAGAGTAACAAACAACCCTAGTTGTCGATTTTGCCTGTTATATATATAATGTTTAAACCCATGACGAAGAATTTCAGGATCTCTGAATTAAAGTGCCTGTTATCTGAGTAAATTATGACTGCACTCTAAAATCACGGCCACACTTAAAAGGAGTTTAACCTCATCCAGACTACAATACAAAAGCATGGAATAAACTAAACCGGATAAGATCAAGTATGCCAAAAATTTGGTGACACGTTTATGTGGTATGGGGGAGTAAGTAGTGGAGTTGTGATTGGTGATTTATTACTTGGCAGTATCTATGACTTCAGTTCCTTTTGGTTTAGATTGAGAAGTCACATGGGTAATGGTGAAGTAGTGTCCTTTCATTTAATGGGAGATTGAAAAATGTTTGACTAAAACACCCAATTATGGCCGAGACAAATATGAAGCATTGGTGAGTGGAGAAGTTTGAAAACATGGCTATATGCTTTGGTGAAGATCTTGTTAACTTCATGAATTTTGATAAGGTTGAGCATGGGGGATGATTTGGTAGAAATTTTTTATCTCATTATCCTTTAGTGGATTTGTAAAGGGATATTTTTGCAGAACAAGTAATGAAATGATTAGAAATAAATGAAGTGCTTGCACTTACTGTTCCTTGATGTTGGGGCTCTTATTGCTTTTCTTTTCTCGTGATATTCTTTTGCCTAGAATATTACTACTTTGGGTTGGATTTTCATTGACAACTTTAGATTCCTATGCTTTTGTTGTCTTATCTGATGAGGATCCTATCTGATGATCTCACCTTGAAGCAATATTGTCTTTATTAGTGTTCTGCTAGTTCTTTTCTTTTCAATAGTTTCTTGTTTTGGTTCATTAAGTTTGCTTTCTTGTATTCAGCTTGCTTTCATTTATAGTTTGATTTGCATTTCCTGCTTATTTTCTATCATTTAGGTCCAGGTTTTATTTTTCTTTTAGCTTTTTCTTTTACCCTAGATCGATCAGGCATTTTGGAAGAAAAGAAAACAAGTCTTTAATAGAACCATCACTGAATAACTCTCTTTTTAAGTTTTGTTTTGCTAGAATTAACCCTCAATTATGTATAAAAGTGTTTTTTAAATGTTGCATGGTGATCATAGAAGCTACAAAAATGCAAAGACCATAGGTTATACATGGCCCCACCCCTTCTGCAACAATAATGCATATGGCTTCAACTTGAATAAAATAAATAACACTAACCCTAACTATCTAGGGTACAGAAACATGAAATGCAGAAGATAAAATCGAAAATAGAGTTCTTAATCTTCAACAGACTGTTATTTCAAATAGATATTGAGATGTATCTAGATGAACTCACAATAAAATTTTAAAAGAAATGACCGGTCATTGTGCACACCATAAAAAGACATTTTATTATATCAAAAACATGCAGGGCAATTAACAAAATGCCTGATTCAAATGATAGATGCTACTATTTTTGTCTAGGAGGTGGTTGTTGTTGTTGCTGACTAGGTGACGAAGGCGACATAGTAGGTCTCGACTGCATAGGAGGGGCACCGTACATAGGAGGGGCACCACCACTGGGTGGAGAAGGGGGCATTCCAGGCTTGGGTGGAGGAGGATGCATCATCCCAGGATGACCTGGAGGACCTCCCTGTGACAAAAATGTTGTGGAGGGCCAGGAGGATGCATTAGCATTGGCGCAGAATAATTCATGGGGGGCGCCGAGACCTACAGAACCGGAGGCCTTGAGATTTGGGGTTGCATCATGCCTGGTGAAGGGCCTCCAACTCCTCTGATGGGACCAACTAAGCCCGACTGTGCTTGAACAAGGGGCACCATGGGGATTCCTCGGCCCGCCGCTCTACCTAAGTCGGGGCCTGCCTAAGCTACGGCGACAGTATTGAATCGTGATTCATCAAGCGGTGGCGGGCCTTTGACTGTCATAGTAAACACTTATTCCCCGCGGAGGAGGACGAGACCGAGGGCTCACCTCTCCTATCGCTCTTCTTTCTTGTCTGTTGTGGCTCCCTTCTTGTTTTTTTTCATTAGTTAAGTTTACCATCTAAGACCTAGAAATATTTGACTGGTGTAAAGTTTGTTTTTTAATGTTTTTTTTCATTGTAAAGAAATAAGTTAATAGTCTAAGATTGAGAAATATTTGAATATTGTAAAATTTGTTTTTTCAGTTTTTTTTCATTGTTATAAGGAAATGAATTAATAGTCTAAGACCAAGAAATATTAATTAAATATTTAATTAATGTAAAGTTTTTTCTTTTATGGACTATTAATAAGATATTTCAAATAATATGATCTTCCTTAAATAACATTGATAAATCAACATGCATTCTTAAATATTAACAAGTGATGGTTGACCACAAGATTATAATAGGTTTTTCCAACTTCAAAAGACGATCTTCAAGGTTACATAAAATGCAATCATTTTATTTTGAACAAATCAAACCATCAATGTGAAGAGGCACCATTGTGAAGAGGATAGAACATCCCCTAGAGCTATTGATTTATAAAGTTCCAAAAAATTAACAATAAGTGAAGGGAAAGACCATTAAATTATAAACATGAAACGAAAATCAGTAGGAGGACTCAAGGGAATAAAACCATGAAATCATGTGTTTACAGTATGGCTAAAGGTTATCATGTCATTCTAACAACACAAGATATAGGAAATATTCTTAAACCTTGTATAAAAGAAACGTGTAGTCTAATGAAGCCACAATTTCATCCATAAAACAATAGAAATTCTAGCATGATTTTGAGAAAATCTGGTGGAAGTTTTTGAAAATCCAGGTTATAGTTGTCAAGCTTCAAGATTTTGGGTGCCACAAGGGTCCTTGATGGTGTTGAATCAATTTTCTTCATCAAATGAACAATTTAAACACTACCATAGTGGGATTTTTTGAAGAATTTATCGTCATATTATAGCGAGAAAATCGTCATCCGGACAAAATTATGGCCTCATTGGACAATGCCTAAAAGAAATGCACTTTAATTATAACATAAAGCAATTGTTCCATTAGGTTTGACTGTACTTAACACTGGGCATTCCCAATGATGAGATTCCATGTGTGTTAAGACTTACATTATGTGAAGGAAAAGGATAAAATTCCATGTGTGTTAAGACTTATGTTATGTGAAGGAGATGATTGATAGCAATATTTACAAGGAAGATGTTAAAAAAAGTTCCAATTTGAAAAAGCTTAAACAAATGAAAAATAAAATATAATTTATTTATAATGTTATTTAAAGAGTGAATAAGAGGATATTAAATGAGCGCATAAGCATTGAGGATTTCATTACAATTGAAGGTTTTATTAATGATCATGTCATCTTGTTGTGAAGGTAAGGACCTCTTCCAAATCTTGTTACCTTAGATGTTGATTGCCAAGAGTAGAAGAAAGACTCATTTTACGTTATGTGATTGACCCACAAAAACTCATATTATAGGCCAAGAAAATCACAAGTATTCCTTGGCTAGAGCAAGGAAATGCAGGTGGGGTTTGAGTGGACAAGTTTATTAATGAGTATAGAGGAGGTGTTGAGTGCTTGAGAAGTGAGGAAGAAGAATTTGCAGAGAGTACAAAGCACACACGAGTGAAAATTGAGAAAATTCATGAGTGGATTTTCTGTTGGTATTTTTTGACAAATAGAACTCCCTGAGGTAGTGAAATATGAAGGAATTAATAGTGAACAATGGAATATATTAATTAATTTTTGACTGAAGACCCTTTCGAGAAACATATAATCAACGTTGGCCCCATTCACAGGTCACTCTTGGCTTATAAAGATAATGGTGCAGGGTGATATTATTTCATAAGTGACCTAATGTTTTCTAACAATTTCAACAATTTCGACGCTGCAATAATCTGAGAACAATGATGACATTTACGATGATGAAAATAAAGATGAATGAGCTTCTCTTTGTTTCAAGAATAATTTATTCTCTACTGAACAAAGCCAACCACGTGAAGGTGGAAGCTCATATGGCCCCTCCCATCCCCCTCACATCACTCTCATTTCCCCAATACCCAATATGTGAAATAGAATACGAACAAACCAAAAATCAATTAAAGTCGTAAACAAAATTTTCACGTGTTTGTATAAATATATAATTTTAGTTTAGCCTGTACACTACAAGTATGCCCATTATTTGTTGGTTTGACATAATAAACAACATGTAATAAACCCACATAATTAGTGGTTAATAATGCCTAACAAGAAGAGCTCTTCGGGAAACAAGCCTTAAGAGACAAGCTTTTTAAGTTTATTCCATACTTGCACTAGAGTTCAAGCCGAACCATGTTCACACTTGCCACTAGAACATGCTTGGATGGACTTTTGTTATGAGTCCTCGAACATGTAGGGCTTCATTGTGCTTCAATTGTACTCCACAACTAGGCTACGATGAAAAATTATCCCAACTTCAGTGTAATGTTGTAGAGAATAGATAATGTTGTGTATGATGTCAATATCTAGCATTATGCCAGTATATCATATTAAAACTTTAATCATATGTCTTCATTGTTTCTTAATAACCTTTTTATGTTGATTCAAAATCTTACCTCTCAGGAGTAACACTTGTTTAAGGGGCAGCTGAAACCTGAAGCTGCAACGACAACCATTTCAATATAGAAACATTGAATTGTGATGATGTTTCAAATGTTTTCACATCTTCCATTCAATGGTTCTCTTTCTTTCAATCCATGGAAGAAATATTCGATTGAATTTTGTGAACTCATTAAATCATCCTTTGTTTTTGGATTAAATCCCTATGAGGAATTTATTCATTCAATCTCATCAAGAGAAGGAATTTTTTGTTAAAAGAAGAGAGTGAAAGAACTGAGAAAATTATTTAAGAATCTAATGGAATTTCTATGTGATCTAATCAAATCTGTTATGATGGGATAGTCATAAACGGATCGCACAACGTCTACAAGGAACACGGGCGCCAATCACAACTTATCATTTTTTATACGGCCACCCTCACATGACCCGACCCGACCTGACCTGACCCGCCTGAATGCATTTCCCTGGGCTCCCTCACATGACCCGACCCGACCCGACCTGCCTGAACGTGTTTCCCTGGGCGCCCTCACCTTATCTGACCTGACCCGACCCAAACGTGTTCCCTTAGGTGCCCTCACACGAATCGACCCGACCCGCACGAACACGTTTCCTTGGGTGCCCTCACATGACCCGACCCACCCGAACGCGTTTCCTTGGGCACCCTCACACAACTTGACCCGACCCAACCTACCCAAACACATTTCCACAGACGCCCTCACATGACCCAACCCAACCCGCCCGAACGCGTTTTCTTGGGTGCCCTCACATAACCCGACCTAACCCGACCTGACCCACCCAAACGTGTTTCCATGGGTGCCCTCACATGACCCAACCTGACCCGACCCGAACGTGTTTCCTTAGGTCCCCTCACACGACCCGACCCGACCCAAACCGACCCAGCCCGCTCGAACGCATTTCCTTGGGCGCCCTCACATGACCTGACTCGACCCTGCAACCTGCCTAAACGCGTTTCCTCGGGTAACCTCACACGACCCAACCCAACCTGCCCGAACGTGTTTCCCTCGGTGCCCTCACATGACCCGACCTGACTCGACCCTCGACGAACGTGTTTCCCTGGGTGCCCTCACATGACCCTACTCGACCCGACCCAAACGTGTTTCCTTGGGTGCCCTCACACGACCCAAATCGACCCGCACGAACACGTTTCCTAGGGCACCCTCACACGACCCGACCCTAACCCACCCAGCTCGCTCGAGTGTGTTTCCTTGGGCACCCTCACACAACCTGAACTGACCCAACCTGCTCGAACGCATTTCCTGGGCGCCCTCACATGACACGACCTGACCCGGCCCGACCTGCCCCAATGCTTTTCCTTGGGCGCCCTTACACGACACGACTCGACTCGACCCACCCGAACACGTTTCCTTGGTGTGCCTTACACGGTATGACCTGACCCTACCTGACCTGCCTGAACACATTTTCCTGGGCGCCCTTACATGACACGACCCACTTGAACGCGTTTCCTTAGGCGCCCTCACACAACACGACCCGACCCAACCTACCCGAACGTGTTTCCTTGAGCGCCCCCACACGACATGATTCGACCTGACCCGCCCGAACACGTTTTCCTGGGCACCCTCATAGGACACTACCCGACCCAACTCGCCCGAATGCGTTTCCTTGGGTACCCTCAAAAGACACGACCCGACTTGACCTTCCTAAATTCGTTTCCTTGGGTAGCCTCACACAACACGACCCAACCGGACCTGACCCGACTTGCTCGAATGCATTTCCTTATGCGCCCTCACATGGCATGACCCAACCTGACCCGCTCGAACGCGTTTCCTTAAGTGCCCTCACACAACCCGACCCGACCTGCACAAACGCGTTTCCTTGGGCGCCCTCACACGACTCGACCCAAACCGACCCGACCTGTTCGAACGCATTTCCTTGGGCGCCCTCACACAACCTGACCTGACCCGACCCACCTGAACATGTTTCCTCGGGCGCCCTCACACAGCACGACCCGACCAGACCCGCCGTAACGCATTTTCCTTGGCACCCTCACATGACACGACCCAACCGCCCTCAGACAACACGACCTGACCCGACCTGACCCGACCCGCTCGAACGCATTTCCTTGGGCGCCCTCACACGACTCGACTCGAACGCATTCCTTGGGCACCCTCATAAGACCCGACCCAACCCGATCTGCCCGAATGCGTTTCCTTGGGCGCCTTCACAGTACGACCCGACTCAACCCGACCCGACCCGACCCGACCCGCCCGAACATCGATTAAGGCACGAGGGAGAAAAAGAAAAATGGGTCGCACGAACGTACACAAGGCATACAAGCGGTCACAACTTAGCATTTTTTATATGACCTCCCTCACATGATCCGACCTGAACGTGTTTCATGTGGCGCCCTCACATGGCACGACCCGACCCGCCCGAACGAATGCATGAGAAAGAAAACAGAAAACGGATCGCACAAACGTGCACAAGGCACATGGGTAGTCACAACTTAGCATTTTTTATACGACCATCCTCACACAACCCAACCTGTCCCGCCTGAATGTGTTTCCCTAGGCACCCTCACACGACCTGACCCGACTCGACCTGACCGACTCGAACGCGTTTCCTTAGGTGCCCTCAAACGACTCAACCTGACCCAACCCGACCCTCACACGACCCAAACCGACCTGACCCGTTCGAATGTGTTTCCTTGGGCGCCCTCACGCGACCTGGCCCAACCCGACTCGCCCGAACGCGTTTCCTCGGGTGCCCTCACACGGCACAAACTGACCAGACCCAACCCGCACGAACACATTTCCTTGGGTGCCCTCACACGACCCGACCTGACCCGACCCACCCAAACACGTTTCCTTGGGCGCCCTCACACGACCCGACCTGACCTGACCCGAACTGATCTGACACGACCCAACCTGACCCGACCCGACCTGACCCTCACACAGTTTGGATACCTTTGTCACAAATCCGAATTTTTGTCGCAAGTCCGATAGTTTGGAGGGCTTCGTCGCCAGACCGTCGGTTTGGAGCTTTTCGTCTCAATACCAACAGTTGGAGCCTTTCGTCGCTATTTCGACATTGGCAGCATTTTCGTCGCAAGTCATCGCAAGACCAATAGTTTGGAGCGTTTCGTCACAATACCGATGGTTGGAGCGTTCCGTCGTTATTCCGACATTGGGAGCATTTTTGTCGAAAGTCCGACGTTTAGAGAGGTTCGTCGCAATTCTGACGTTTTCTCCGACGCTTTTTGGCGGGATTAAAAAAATTGAGAAAAGTTGGGAAGTTTTTGATAATACGTGAAAACTGTGGGAACTAAAGTGTTGGAAAATTGACCATATGTACTAGTGACAACATACAAGATTCAGAAGAGGAAGAGCCACAAACTTCGGCTGTGAGAAGATCGGTTCGAGAAAGAAGGAAGCCATAAAGGAATAGTCCATCTTCTTTCTGTTCAAATTTTTCTTTAACTATTACTGATGATGATCCCAAAATTTTTAGGGAGGCAGTGGATTCATAGAATGGAAAACTCTGGAAGGAGGCCATGGTTGATGAAATGGCATCCTTGCACAAAAATGAGGCATGGGATGTGGTGGAGTTGTTGGCTAGAAGGAAGCCCATTAGGAGAAAATGGGTGTTTAAGAAGATGAAGAATGCAGAAGGCAAGGTGGAGAAATACAAAGCTCGGTTGGTAGCAAAAGGTTATTCCCATGTGCCAGGAATTGATTTTGGTGATATTTTTTTCTCATGTTGCCAAGGTTACTTCTTTTAGATTACTTTTATCTGTTGCTGATGCATTTTATTTTGAGGTAGAACAGATGGATGTGAAGGCAACATTTCTTCATGGGGATCTAGAAGAGGAGATCTACATGAAGCAACCTGAAGGTTTTGTGGTGAAGGGTAAGAAAGAATTGGTATGCAGGTTAAAAAATTATTTTTATGGGTTAAAACAGTCACTAAGGATGTGGTATCAAAAATTTGATACCTATATACGGGGACTTGGCTTTACCAGAAGCAAAGAGGATCACTGTGTGTATTTTAAATTAATTGGTGACCGTGTTATTTATTTAGTCTTGTATGCAGATGATATGTTGCTAATCGGAAATGACAAAGAAATTGTCTAGGATTTGAAGACCCAATTGTTCTCTAAATTTTACATGAAAGATCTTGGTGTTGCAAACTATATTTTGGGCATGGAAATTAAGAGAGATTGGGCAAAGAGGAAGCTCTGGTTAAACCAGAGGAAGTATGTCGAGACAATATTGCAGAGGTTCAATATTCAGGATAGTAAACTAGTGAAGGTTCGTATTCCTATAGGTGTGAATTTATCTACTGAACAATGTCCCAAGACACAAGAAGAAGAATAGGACATGTCTTGTGTTCCATATGCTAGTGTCGTGGGTAGCCTAATGTATGCAATGGTATGTACTATACCAAACCTTGCACATGCAATAGAAGTATTGAGCAGGTTTATGTCAAAACCATGGAAGGAGCATGCGACAACAGTGAAGCGGGTTTTCATATATTTGTGTGGCACTAGTGATTATGGTCTGTTCTACCAAGGAAGACTAGGATTGGACAGAGTTTTGGACATCCATGGGTTTGTTGATGCAAATTGGGCTAGAGATATGGATCAAGGAAGATCTACAAGTGGGTATGTTTAGGCTATTTGGAGGTGCAGTCAATTGGATGAGTCAAATACAGTCTGTAGTGGCTCTTCCAACTAAAGAGGCAGAGTACATGGCAGCCACTCAAGCAAGAAAGGAAGCAGTTTGGTTGCAGAGATTGTGTTCAAGTATGGGGTTGGTGCAGCGAGCTATAGGGATAGACTGTGATAGCCAAAGTGCAATTTTCTTGGCTAAGAATTATGCTTATCATTCAAAGACAAAACACAGTGATGTTCGTATTTCATGCATCCATGAGTTAATTATGGTTGATTTGTTAGTTTTAAACTAATTGAACATTGAAGCCGCACCCCACTGCTATACCTCCTACTAGTTCCTCCTACAATTGGAACTAGTTTAACTGATTTTAATCCAGTTTAACTAAATTAAATTATTATAACTCAACCTAGGCTCCTAAATTTAATTAAACTCAACATAGGCTCCTAAAATTTAGGATTCCCTTTACAAAACTCAAGTTAGGCCCTCAAATTGAATTAACTAAGCCAACTAAGTGAAACTAACTTATTTAACTCATACAAGTTATGGTTTTTAAGCTTATGTGGTTGTCATTAATTGCAGAAATCTCCGGATTATCCACAATATCGAAAAACATTGGTCGACGTTTCCTGAAGATGGATCCCCATTGGGATTCGAAACATCGACCAATGTTTCTCGTACAAGTTGTTTTGTGATGTGGAACTACAATTTTCTCCTAATTTAATTCAAGGGAAAATTAAATCATCATTTTCTTCTTGTTTTTTTTAACACTGCCTCTCAAGAAGAAAGGGATTATCAAAAACCCAAATCCTGCCTCTATGGAACTCATATTTTCCTATTGAAATTGCCTTTGTTAAAATATATGCATCCTATTCCTATGTAGGAATGTATTCCAACAACATGATTCGCCTCTGCACATAATATCATAGATGGTGACACCAGATGTCAATATGCTTGGATCGATCTTGAAAAACTGGATTTTCAGAGAATTTGATGCAACTCTGATTGCCACATTAAATCACAATGGGATCCATCATCTGGCCAAATAACACAACAAGAATCTTCCTCATCCAGATAGCTTCACAAGTTGCTTAACCAACATCCATGTACTCTGCTTCTACTGAACTTAGTGCAACTGATCTCTGCATCATGTTGTACCAAGAAACTATTGTTGACCCAATACCTAAGAATCCTCCTTAATTCCTCTTCCAATCTCATGGAATACCATCCCAATATGCATCTGTGAAGCCTTGAATCTTCACTCCCTCTATTTGTTTGTTCCAAAGACCACAATGAGTAGTGCCTTTGAGGTATCTCAACACATGTTTGGATTTCTTCCAAGACAATTTGGTTGGCTTAACCATTGGTTGACTAATATGGTTAACTGCATAACACATGTTTGGTCGTGTGTTCACCAAATACATGAGTGAACCCACATGCTTCCTTTAAATAGTGGCCTCCACCTCCTCACCTAAAGTGGCATCCTCTTTCCTCAAACTTCCTGCTAGAGGAGTGTACATGGGTTTGCTACTCGCCATGTGGAACTTTTTCAGTATCTCATTGGCATACTTGCCCAGAGAGACTAACAGTTCCCCATATCCTTTCCATACTTCCGACTGGGGAAATAATGCATGAATCCCACGTCCTTCATTTTGAATTCTCTTGCAATTTCCTCTTTGCAAGATTTGATGAACTTCTCATCACCGGTTAAAATCAAATCATCACCATATAATACTATAATCAACAATTTACCTTCAACAACAATATGGTAAAGGTTTGCATCTGTTTCACTTTTGGTGAAGCCCAACCTAGTGAAATAGTTATTGATCCTGGTGTACCAAGCACGAGGTGATTGTTTCAATGCATACAACACTCGCTTGAATATGCACACATGCGACTCTCAATTGAAGGTCTCAAATATTTTTGTTTGTTCAATGTACATCTCCTCCTCAATCACTCCATTGAGGAATGCTTTCTTCACATCCATCTGATGGATATTCCAACCCATCTGTGCTACAAGTGCTAGAATTGATCTGATAGAAGAATACCTTGCTACTAGAAAGAGTCCCTTGGCCATAAATTGATATTTTTATATTGTAAGTTTATTGTAAATATTAAAGTTTTTATGTGCTTATTATTTTAATTTATACCGTAAAATGGATCTTAACTTATAGTATTATTTTTATTATTCTTAACTTTTTATAGAAAATATATGGAATTTATATTACTTTTAACTTTTATTATTATTTAATTGACATGTAAATATTTATAAATTCATCTTAAAAATTGAACATATTAAACTAACATTTAAAAATATTAATAAGCTTGTTTACATTAATCTACACATCTATCCTATACTATTTTGTATAAAAATATTTATATTTATATAATTTATTTATTTTGCAAGAGCGCGGAACTTGAACTCATGACATAACTAGCAGCACAAATGCCTTAACAATGCATCCCCACTGACCACTAGACCATGCCCCTGTGAACTTAAAGCTATAATAAAATATTACCAAACTCAAAATACTATTTAAAAAAATAATCCCAAATTTAAAACTTTGTAACGGAACTTCGTGACAGCGATTAATGAAAAAGTAATTTAAACGGACGATCTAAAAGAAAATCCAATGCTAAGGATCTTTCACTGGAGGCGACAGCAAGACTCACCTATTAAACTAGTGCCCAAATTTATCCCAATTCATTACAAACTAGACACCAATTCATGTCTTGAAAGGTGCAATTTCTTTGGTGTAGCTACAGGCAGGTTGAACACTCTGAAATCTGATTCCTTGAATTTTCCATTATTGTGAGTCAACATAGATTTGATTTGATTTGATTTGTATGTAGGCAGGTTAATGAACACTCCGAAATCTCATTCCTTGAACCTTCCATAATGGTTTTATTATTTTATATATATATGCAAGACTTTTTTTCTTTTTTTTTTAATATCTGCAGGCAGATTGAACAATCCAAGTCTCATTCCTTGAATCTTTCACTATTGTCAGTGAACATATTTTTGATATATCTGATATATCTGCATGCTGGTGGATTAGTCCAAGTCTCGTTACTTTTAATCTTCACTTGAAAGGACCGTTTTGCAGTATGTTTGTGGAAATATTTCTTTTTGGTAAGTTTGGTAGGACTACATTTTTACATATTTATCAATATGTCTAGATACATCACCCCAATCGAGGAAAGGAATTGAACCTGTGATGAGTGAGCCCGTCTCATCATTATTTGACCAAAACCCCACAGACATGTTTGTGGAAATATTAATAAAAGTAACATTAGTGTAAATGATGGTTTGTTTTATCTTAATTAATTTCATTTGAAATTTTGATTACATAATTTAATAGTATGTAATTTATATTTTTTTTTAATAAATTTTGAAAAATGTTGAATTTATTTGTTGTCATAAAATTGTATGTACTTTATATTTTTCAATAAATTTTAAGAAATGTTTGAATTTATTTATATATGAAAATGTTAATCAGGAGTAGTCCATGTGATTCACGATTCCCTCCTGAGTCAAGGGTTAAAAGAAATATTAAAATGTTAAAAAATTTACATTGTGACAGAAATTACAATGTAATGACAGACCCGGAAGCGAAAAAGAGCAGAGAAAAGGGCATGAAACAGCTGGGTTGCACCAGACTATTTTGTCGTATCATTTCCTGAATTTTTAAAAGCTACCGCTGGGAAATCGTACATTGACAGACCCGGAAGCGGGAAAGGGAGTGAGCTAAAGAAAGCGCGAGCCTTATTTCAGGCGCCCCATAGGCCCATTAATGCGCCCAGGCAGGAAATGCCCGCCGTGCCATCTTCTACAGCTTTAATCCGACGGCGGGCATTTCCTGCCTGGGCGCATTAATGGGCCTATGGCGGTGGAATAAGGCTCGCCTAAAAAAATAGCCTTATTTCCCGAGTCTATTGACCTATTGGGTCATTAATGCTCTTAAAAGTACCAATATCCATGCTTGAAGGACACCTTGGCCGTCCCTGCCGTGTAAGTAATCAGGCTATTTTAATTGCATTGAATGCGAGCGGCCATTGTTTTAATTGGATTGATCTTTATAAAGTCGATGTGGCCGTTCTGATATTTGCTCTCCGTTTAATTTTCACGCTAACTCGGGCATAAAGTTAACTTGATTTGGGAAATTAATAAAATATATTGATTTAATATAAAATTAATTTTATCTATATTAATTAATATATTAAAATATAATATAATAAACTTTTATATATATATTAACTAACTAATTTTTATTTTTATTTTTATTTTTAATATAATGAATTTTTTTTTATACTAACTATTTAAAAGATGGAAAAAAATTAAGTTAAAATAAAATTATGATTGATTTAAATATATATGAGGGAGGTGTTGTTATATTTAAAATTTTTAAATATATATAGGTTAATTAATAAAAAATAAATAATAATATTGAATATGTAAAGTATAAAAAATATTGGTGTGGGAAATTCTTGAAAAATTAAACTATATAATCTCTAATCAATAGTAATGAAATAAAATTATTTGTTTGTAAATTCAACTCCGTCTCTTTTTACATTGAGATACCAAATTTACAGGGCTATGGAGCTTATCAACATCTCATTTCTCTTTAATCCTTCATAGACATTATTAGATTAGGTTTCGTTTGTAATGTAAAAAATCATATAAAATTATTTGTCAAAACATGGAACTAATTAGTGTACTCTTATTAAGTGTAAAATGTTGCATGAAATTGGAATGCTTACAACACTAAAATGCTGAAAAAATTAAGTAAATTAATATCATGGTTAGAAAAAATTTGTGTGAAGTAAAATTTATTAAAGTAAAGAAATAGTTAGCATTTCACATATATAAATTAAGTAAATTTATATTATAGTTAAAAATATTTTTGTGATACAATTTTTATCATGTTAAAATTTCTTTTTGTGAAATTAAATTTATTTAAGTGAAAATTAATAAATATTTCACATATAAATTACTTAAATTGATATAATGTTTGTGTGGGGTAAATTTTATTCAAGTAAAAAGTAATAAGTAAAACTAAAAAATATTTCAAATGTATAAAGGAAAAACACTCACGCACATATATTCCATATTAACGTAAAATAAAAATAATAATAATAATTATTATTATTATTAATCATCCTAGATCCATCTTAACTCAGGATCTATCAATCTGAGAGATGAAATGTTTTTTCATCTTAAAAGAGGTTTGCATCGCAAGAAATTTGATCCCTCTCTGAGCTCAGTAGATCGAAAATTAAAATAAATCTAGGCTAGTTAATTTCATTTAACTTTTAAGTAACATTTAAAAATAGATAATAATAATAATAATAATGTTTAATTAATTATTTTTTAATTATAAATTTTATAATATTGGCACGAGTGTATAAGGTAAATGGGTAATAGGTAATGGATGTTATAGATCCATATTTTTTCACATGGAAAGAATTATCAATTTTGACATTTCTTGGTCAAAACGTATAACTTATTATTAGTAAAATGGCATTTATTCAACAAAAAGGTTTAGAATTAATGGATGTTAATAGATCCATGTTTTTTCAGATGAAAATAATTATCATTTTTGACATTATATTTATCCAAGTACATTATTAAATGGGTGGCATATATTACAGCCACACATTAATGGGCTATTGCATTGGATTTATTGATAGCCTAGATATCATGGCATATGAAGTACAGCCACATTTAAAAATTAATTTAAAATTAATAAATGCAAAATTATTATATCAAGGTTAGTTGAGACTAATAAGCTTTGAGTTGTCTATAAGTGCTATTTTTTGAAAAGTTTTATGATTTATTTTCCAATCTAATTTGTCTAGAATTCATTCATTGAAATCACAAATTTTCATGGGTGAGGATGTTGAATCCATATATACAGTTAAAAAACTAGTTTAAACAACACAAATCAAGATTTCACAACAATGTTTCCCACCAAAAATTACACTACTTCAAAACAAATTTTTCCGCTGGATTCCTACCAAAAATCCACCAAAATTTTCAAAAAATTACACTTAGAGATAACTCCAATTTGAATTTGTACAATTTCTACTAGGCATTTTCTTTCAATCCCTATTCGTCCAAAATAATTTAAAATATAAATAGTAATGTATTATCATTTTTCAAATTTGGATAGGGGAGAAAATATGTTATAATATATGGTTAAAGGGTTTTTTCATTGGGACGCTATAAAGTGCATGAAGGCTTTTTGGCTTTTTCTTTTCATTTAAAAAAAAGTTTATAGTGGGAGAAATGATGTATAAATTCCATGCTACTATTAATTGGTAGATTTGTAGTTTGTTATTGAAGTGATTTGGAAAAAGTTGGAGGGACCACTCTTGTATATAGCTTAATGTAATTTCTCAAGTGGATTTAAGTTTCTAATGGGATTTTCATCAATCTCATATTTTTTTTTTCTAAATTATGCTAAATTCTATTATAAAGTACAAAAAATACAATCATACTTCAAGGGAGGGGTTGTTGGATTAGCCGACCCCTGTTGGATGAAGACAATTTAGAAAATACAAAATTAGACTACCCTTCAAGGGGAAACCAGCCCTTAACGAGTTCATAAATTCAAAAAATGGGTTTCCCTTCAAGGGGAAACCAGCCAAAACCATAAACATGAGTGACATAGTTTGCAGGAAGATATAAAGATAGACGTAAAAACCATAAAGGAGCATATAAAAACTTAAAGAGACGAGTGGAAAGGAACTACAGCTACTGGTTCTGGGCTTCAATGTTCTCCTGTTGAGGGTTCTCCTCAATTATGAAACAACCATAATCGGACATGGTCTCGATATCCTTCTTTGAGAGTTAGGGTATCGGCTCTGGAGTCGAAGTGGAGACCATATCAGTCTGCTTGGCCAAATCTGAGCGAGCCGAATTGTCCAATTTTGCATCTCTTTTTCAAGTATCCTTCAATGAGTTGCTCCCACCATTGTTTGAGTCTTCTGCCAAGTGTTTGACAGGGAGGCCAATATATTTTCGTTGCAGAGGGGAGGAGGAGCACGATAATGTGGATTTTCGTAGTCGTTTCCTGCTTCTGGAGCTAGAGAGGTAATGCTGCTCCTCCGGGAGGTGAACTGAGAGCTGGGCTGAGAGCAGTTGGGGGTCGATAACCTTGGGTTCTTCCACAACAACTGAGATGGAAAAAGAGTGTGCATACTATTGGGTCAATTTACTGTTGTAAACTAACGCAAGTATTTATTATCAATCTGGGTTGGTGAACTTAGAAGCATCCCCAAAATATACGAATTTCAATTATGATCAATTCATAAAATGGTTTATTGAGGGTTAGCGAAATGCATATTACAAATATAAATTTAACTTAACTAATTTCTAAACAATAGATCAAGATACATGAAATAATAATCGAAGAGACTCTTCCTTCAGAGATCCTAGTTGTCATTCATCATTGATTTCATTCTTATGAGTAGTAATGACTTGTAACGAAGCGATAAAAAAGATGATAAACTAATTTCTAAACAATAGATCACAGTACATGAAATAATAATAGAAATATTATAGGAAGGTCACAATTTGTACATGATACATATGTTATTATAACTAACGATTCATAGTAATGATATGATTTGTCATGTTACAACATTAGGTAATATCCTAAATTAAAAAGTAACAACACAGCTTGGTAATTTGTAAATGAAAAAAACCGTCCATTCTCTACATTCATAAAGAAAATAATATTAACGTTGATAGAAACCATAACGTTAAATCATCATAGTTTAAAGCCAATGAAGACATCGCCCTTACGATTCAAATTCTTGTGTGTTCCAAATTGGTCTAGTTATGTGCCATTTTCTCTTTTACAAAATGGGCCATGGCTTCATAGTATTTAACGAATGATAAAATCGCGCCCATAAGCGGGAAATAATGTAAATGACATCATGGTGATTTATAATTAGGTATGTCGTCACCATGCCACTTTAGCACTCACGATGCATTCAAAATTGATATTCTTTGCCAAAAATTAAATAACCAATTACTTATTAAAATCAAAATGTAAATCGGTGCGTTAATTCATGATAAGATTTTGATCAACTACTCATTCTCTGCCAGAATCTAAGGCAATGAAGAAGAAAGATTGTCCTTCCTACGGTAGATGATGGGCAACAGTGATGAATGAGCATAGTTCATGGGTGATGGATAAAACGTAGTGGAAAGTAAATGAAAAAAATGCGGTGTGGTAGTACACCGGTTATGCAGTGGTAAAATCACCACAAGGCGAAATATCACCTAGGGGATATTGGAATGTCGAAATGGATGATTACGAAACAATAGAAAGGTGGATGAATAAATAGTGAGTGGGGGCGGGAAGGATTTGGGGAGGTGAATTGTAAGCATGGAAGGAGCCGCAGTGAAAGAGTGGTGGTGTGGGCAACAATGCATCTGCTTCAGTTGTACAATAGGAGGAAGCACCCTCGGGAAGGAGAATTTGGGATACTAATAATTTGAGCGATGTTCAGCTATATAGTTTTCATAACATGTCGTAAATAATTGAAGTCAACAAGTGCAAACGTTTAGCAGATGTGGGTCCTAAATTTGTAATAATAAAAATTTTACTTGTAGTTATGAAAATGCATTAAATGATAATATATAAGCTTGTTCACAAAAAATAGCACCATCAAATTTCTACCTGCATTTACGTATAATAGAATGTTGCACTAACATAAATTGTGTAAGCCCTGCTTATTTGGTGTTGAGGAAGATAACTCCAATTGTCATCCATGTTCTTTTTTATGAACTAATCGATCTTTTCAAAATATTGGTTTATCTTTCATGATTTGGCGCTTGCACCCAAAATTTCCTTTTCTTTTTGGTGAGCTCAAAAACTGTTTTTCTTTTAATGATCTTTGATGGAGAGTTATGTGTTAAAGCTTGTTCTAATGCTTGTTCTTGACATGATTTTTCTGTTGTGTGATACGTTTTGTATCCCAAGTTGCGATATTATGGATGTAATTTCTCATGAGTTGGTAGGTTAACAAATTTCATCTCATCAATATTTAAAACAATACGCTGTCGGTAAATGCATTAGTTGATGAACATTATCAATGTGTTCATTATAATAATTTATGTTTGGAAGATAATCGCTTGTAGCGACTCGTTTAGTTCATTTGATATAGGTGTTTAATTTAAATCAAATAAAATTGTAGGCCTTTATGCAAGATTAATGACATTAGCGATTACATTTTCACCAGTAATGTTGCTAGCCAACATCTCCTTTAGGTATATGTTTCTGAACATTTCCATTAAGAGCCCAATTGCAATTCACAGTATGGTTAAGACCTTTATATATGACATTGTACGAATATCCAAGTGCTTATCCTTAGTACATTTCTGATAAATAACCATTATTACTCTTTTCATAAGACACGCACCAAATACCAATTGAAGATTGGCTAGCTCTACACTTGAATCAGATTAATTGTTCCTCCAATTTTTTCTAAGCGTACAAAAACGACTTCTTTTAAACGTTGCATATGATTGTAATATAATACAACCTTTTATAAACAACACATATGTTAACCAATGACACATACCATGACATTACGTTTATTCTTTTCTCATAGGTACCTTTCATCCGGTATCACGATGATAAGATTAAATGGCTGTTGTCTTTGATTGGAATGTGGGAAATTTACCATGTGTTTTTGCCCATATCTTTGTTGAAATAAATTTAATGGCTATGATTTAATAATACATATGACATGAAAAATAAGTCATTAAAGCCATACAATTTGTATTTTGTTCATTGGCTATTGAAGTTGTTCAAATATTCCGAAAACCTTGATTTGGTCACCGAATCTTTCGAAACCTTTCAAGCTGTCTTTTCTGATTCATCATCTTCACATGTGTGCGCAGTTCTCTAAAAAACGAAAAAATGTGGTTCGTTTTCGCCCAACCAGACTTTATTTCAACATTCTTCTTCAACCATGCCAACGAACATACCACCACACATAATAATATTTACATGATTGAAGACTTGGAATAACACAATTTATTGAAGAATATACATTAACGATATTTTTATGTCTCTTATAAAAGAATAAACACATCATATGCTTCAATTTGATGGCATCATCATGATGAAAATAGTTTTAATGTAATCATTAGCTATATTTATTAGAAGAGGTGACATCCATTTACAGCTCAACTATAGTATTAGTGATGATATCACCAAACTCACAGAACCCCATTTGAAATCATTAAAAGCAAGCGGGTCATCACAAGTTAGGTACTACGCTACAAACAATGTACATGTATATTTATATAAATTCATTTGCATTAAAAAATAAGGTTGAATAAATGAATCAAATTTAGGATAAATTTGTACTCGCTTATGTATTTGTGCTAAATATTGAATCCATTGAAGTTATATTATTGAAATATTTTAGCATCATTAGCGCATACTTTGTTTGTCGTAATCTTGATGATGGGTAGCATTGGGCCATGGACATAACGTGAATAGTGATACTCTTAAGAAACATTAATAGGTCAATAGGCGAAAAGTTATTAGTTCCCCTTGTTGAAGGTTGGTTTGTTCACAAGATTTTGAAGGGCACAGGTGTCAATGCATAGAGACAACTTGGTGATTATCATGGCTTTTTTTTCCATTGGAGGGACTCTTCCTAGAATCCTCCATGTCACTTTCAAGAGACTATGAGCTGACCCACTCTTCACACTTAAAAGGATAATGGTTTCAGTTGAATACGATTAGCTATTCCATTTGGCACTTCGGGGGAATGGGTTAAATTATATAATTATTTATTGATTTAAATGGTTGTGATAATGGTATTTTTATGCCAAAGTTATTTCTCATTAATTTTTATTTTTATAAATAATGTTTTTTTATTGAATAATAATTTTATGTATATTTTATTATATTTTTTTTTATTGAATAATAATTTTAAGTATATTTTATTATATAAATTATAATAAATGTTAAAATTATTTTTAAAAGTTAGTTTAATTGGTTGAAACTCTGTTGTTAAAGTACGTTTTTATTGAGTAATTTAATTGATTCAAACTTTTTTGCTAAAGTGTGTCTTTATTAGGTAGTTATGGGTTTAATTTTCTTTAACACTTTCAATTAATTTGACCAACAAGCTGTGATTCTTTTAAGTTGATCTACCTATAATTTAAAAAAAAAAGTTAATAAGGATCATCATTCATTAATGTATAGTTATTTTTCATTAGCGAAACTAGAATTTTCCAATTATGACTATTAAAACTGCATAATAATTGCACATGTTGTTCAATTTTTCCTCCTAGTAAGATAGGATTTCACCATGGAAGCAGAGACCACATACACTGACAAGAATAAATACAATAATGGAGGACATGCCTCAAGAGTTGAGTCATCTAACATCAAAGAGATCAATGCCTCACAAACTCATCAAGAGGTCATTTATTGTACATAGGAATTGTTATACCATTTTTTGGTCATCTAACCTGTTACTATTAGATGGACCTAAGTACACCATGTAAGACCAATTTTACCCTAAGTAAAATTACTTCCACTATGAATTTTACCTTAAGTAAAATCTGGAGAGGCTATAGGTCTAGGCAAACTTAACCTTTCAGGGAATGGAGGTGGAGATATCCTAAGCTCTTCAGACCTCCCTTGGTCAATCGTTTCCTTCTCTTGCCCTACCTCTGTTTCTGTTATATTTTCTTGGCTAGGTTCCGTTGAAGTCCCAGGTTTGGGTTGAGGTGAGATCGTGACTTATGCTGGTGATATAGTATGTCCTGATCTCAGCCTTATTTCATTGCATTCTCTCAGTTTAGTGTTGGGGTTTGGATCTTCTATGGTTTGGATTAGCTGAACCGATCTATTATTGGGATTAGGATTGGGTTGAGCAGTAATTGAGGACGTAGGTTAGGCTGAGGATTGTGTTGAACTGGGTATGGAGCTAGAAGTGTAGGTTGATTCTGGATCCCTGTTCCCATTGACAGATGGGTCATTCCCAGGGGTCGCTGCCAATTCTAAGGCCAATTAGTGGCCTGAGAAGGGGATGCTGGCCACTGGGTTTGATATGGAGTGTTTTGCCAATACAGAGGAGAACAGGAAAGCTTGGCCAATTATTCCCTGATGAGGGTTGTGTTGGCCAGGGTGGTATTGGAAACAATTGGTTCAACCAAGTAGAAAAAGCATTTTGATTCTTATGTAGAGTTAATAGTTAATAGTTAATAGTTTGATATTCTTTATTTTTTTATAGGTCTGTTGGTTCATTGATAAAAACATATTTATATTTGATTAATAATTAATTAAAAATATTATATTAAATGATATAATTTTTTTATTATATTATTATTATGAATTTTAATATCAAATCATTTATGAATATTTTAAATTTGATAAAATAAAACAATTTTAATATTTTAATAGAAACAACAATATATAATATTTTATATAAATAAATAATCTTTTTTTTATTATATAGATTATTTTAGAAAATAAATATAATATTACATTAAAATTTAAGTGAATTTTGTAATTTGATAAAGTGTTAAAAGAAAAGAAAAGAAAATATTATAAGATGGCGATCAATTTTAATTTTTAAAATCAAAAGTATCTTTTTATTATTATGATTAGGGTATAAAGAAAAACAATATTAAAATTAAAATAAATTCTTAGATTCTATATAAACAAATTGAGTATTATTTAATTTCCAAAATATAATGAGATGAAAGAGTTTGTCACCATTTATAACACTTAAAGGTGCACTTACTTTATAAATTTTTCTCTGCAGATTATCTTTACTTACAATGGGTGGTGGGTATCTCTTTCCAAATGAAATGGAGGAGGAGACAATGCTCACTTCAAAATTTTAGTATGAAATGTCTTTTTAAATTTATTGTTTTCACAGTTTCTTTTTGTCTTGATAAAACCAACCTCTCTAGTCTATGTATTCGATGATAGGAGAGTGAAATATTTATTATGCAATGCATCGAGAATCTATTGTTGCGCCTAGGCCTTTATTATTAAATCTATTTTTTTAAAGTTGTTTTTAATTTTTTTCATTATGATTAATGTATATGATTTTTTTTCAATTTTTATTTTAAATTTATTTTATTTAAACAATTTTCTTAAAATATATGATTATTTTAAATTTACAAAGTAGACCCCTCAAATCAAGTTAACTGACAAAAATAACAAGGACTTTGCCAAATAGAAAAAAAGTTTGGATGTCGGAAATAGCGCAAAGTCTAGCAAAGGAAAAAGTAGTGAAAAAGAAATACCCAACAACATCTCAACCAATGGTAGCAAGAAGCCAAGGTCATAAACTAGCTTAATTGTGTGTTGTTTTTGTTTCTTGTTATATAACCAATTTGTGTGAATTTACTCATGTCAAAAATTTTGGAATGTAATTCCACTGGATATTTGGCAATGTAAAGGGTGGGTAGACATTATCAATCACAATTATAAAATGAAGTTGCTAAAGCAATCCTATTAATACAGTTCGACTATGGCTTTTTATTAATACAAATATAACCGTTTTTACGATGAACTGTAATAAAAAGCCATAGTGGAGACATTACTGAGTAGAGCAAGGAGAGATCTTTCTTGTTGTGTTGTGTGAGGTAATGGAACAGAGTGCCAGAGCTGTTTGATCATTGACGGCCAGATGAGAATCGAGATTCCTAGAGTGCTATATAAGGAGCAAATTGGCTGAGCATGAAAGCAAATGGGTTGGGTTGAGAAAGATTGCTGCCTATAGCTCAATTCTCTCGTCCTAGTACTCTCATAGCCTGGCTCGAGGGTGGCAGTTACATTAAAGACCTACAGTTGGGTGAAAAATTCTTATATGCAGTCACGAAGCAATTCCTATTAAAAGATAAGTGCTCTATTGTTGTTTAAGATACACAAAATCAATGATACTTTTGTGTTGTGGAACTCTATGTATTTTGCATACTGTGTAAGAATATGTTTAAACTGATCATGTGCATTTGGTTGCCATGAAATTCTGTTTAAATTTGATCATGAACATTTGATTGTCACACATTTCTGTTAAACCCATGACTGTTTAATTCCACTGCATTTTCATCATTGCACCTGTGCATGTAATTTCATTTTATTATGGTCATCCCGGGGAGATGTATTTAGGTGGTTTTAGTGGGGATATGACCTTGACAGAACAGAATTTAAACCTGTATCGTGGCTACCTGTCCTGTGGATGGAATCACTGGGGAGCGATGCCCCAAAATCATGGAGCAATAAATCGTTTTGAATTAATATAATGGTAGTTTTGAATTAAACCGTTTAAGCAATCGCTCGCAAGCATCCACGTAACAAAATGCATGTAACACATCAAGCAGATGTGAAAAAAGATCAAATATATATATATTATATATATATATATATAACATCAACGTCACGTTCTGCAACAAAGACAAGGAAGAACGTCACCCTCTGCAACAAAAAGAAGGAAGAATAAGAGTATCATCCCATCATACACAATTGGGATGGATGTTTGATCCTTGCACTTCAAATTTTCCCTACATTTTTACACAGACAGATTTATGCATATACTAAAATTTACCTTTTCATGGATGGTCGCTCCAGTTACAGAGTAAATATTGTTTAGTCAGTTAGCAGTATGAGTATCGTTTTCTTGGTCAGGGTTCAAATCTTGGCGTCACCTTGACAAAGGGTCAACCAAGCGTCAATTCAAGGTCATCATCTCGAACTAAATCGTGTATCTTTTCACCCTTCCATGCGCTTAAGCCACTCATCAGGGTCATCTGGTGTGCAAGATTATTCTCAGAGCAGATTTGGGAACATGATGAATCTGCTCCGGCGCCCTCGGCCTTTGTATAAGCACTGGTTCCACGGACCTGCCCCATGGGAGGCGCAGGATCGACCTGACAATTGAAGGAAAAAAAGGCAGATTGCTGTGGCTGCATTTGCCACGACGAGGCAGAGGCAGAATTCAGAAACCCACACTGAAAACCATCAGAGGTATCTTTATCCCATTCAATTTTTATATTGTATGGAATTCAGCACCTAATTGTTGTTGGAGAGCTCAAGGGAGGCGTTACAGGTGCACTGCAGCATATGTTCTGGAGACCATTATTGGGAAGCCCCCCTGATCCGAGGTCTTTTAGCCAGGGAATCAGAGATCCATTCTCTGCCCCTCCTCCTACTGATAATCCGCAAGGATTATTCCCTTCCAAGGACGATGAGACTCCATTAACGCATTCTGAAGGCTTCATTCCCTGCTACAAAAAGGGGAAAATTCACATTTTACCATATATACAGAGACATCATTTCAAATAAAGAGGCGGCCTCATTCCCTGATACAAAAAGGGGGAAATTCACATTTTATCACATATATATATATATATATACAGAGAGATCATTTCAGAGAAAGAGAGATATGTGAATGAAATTTTGGGACCTTTCTGTAGGCGCTTCCGTCTTCTTCAACAACCCAACCAGCTTCTGCACAAAGAGCCTTGAGCACTTCATTGTTATCGCAGTTCTTAGGAAGCTTGTAATTCCCATACAGTCTCAGGCCTGTGAAGATATTGGCCGCAATGGCTCTTCTCCTCTCTCTCGCTTCTTGTTATTTTCGTGCTCTTTCCAGTTTGGAAGCCGGTTACTTTTGGGCGCGGTATAGAATTTGAAAGGAGCATGGAAGGTTGCGCCCATAAATAGGCCTTGTCTTGTCCGCCGCTGGAGATTTACCAGTAAGTATGGCATGGGTGGCATGGCATAGACATGCCCATGAGTACTCTTAAGAGTTATTGAATATTGATTGCCTTTAAAAATAAGGCAGGCCATATTTACTGTATATCGCATAACTGATGGTCAGCCATATTTCGCTGTCTATTTAATGTACTCTTCTAAGAGTAACAGATGGGCCGTATATCCAATCATATGCTGAGTTGTTTAATAAGGTTGAGGAATTACTTTTTAAATTCAAAAGTGGTTGGAATTTGGGTAATTTTTTTAAGAAATTTTGTAATAGTAGTGTTTAAATTATGTTTATGACAGTGAAAATGATTTCAGCATTATCAAAAAAATCTCTAATGTTTCCAAAATAGTAAATTTGATAATTAGAATTTGGATTTACAAAAATACTTGCCAGATTTTTAAAATCAATAATTTTCATGATTTTTCAGAGCAAAAAAACAATGTAGTTAAACTTCCACAACTTATTCCTGTTGTATAGCAAATAATGCCACAATTACTTGCTATATTGCTCAATATATTGCTCACCTGTGTTAACTACCTAGTTCATTGTGAATTAAAGACTAGGTAATCCACCAAAGTTGTGGCTCTCAAATCTGAATACCTTGAACAAAAGTTAAACATTGTGATTTTATAGTATAAAAAAATCTTTGAGTTATAATCATCTAAGAATATTTTGTTTGTGCTTTGTTTTCTTTAATTATTTCTTTTTTTAAATGTGTGAGAGTAATTATTTTTTTTAATTCAAAGTTTAAGTATTTTAAATTTTAAGTTAATTATTTAAAAATAACAATTTTTGTTATTTCATAATGTGTATAATAATTTATTTTGTTATTTGTTAATTTAAATAATAATTTTTATAATAATAATAAGTAAATATATGAAAATAAATATAAATTTAGAAATATAAAATGAAGAATTGGATTAAAAAACTCCCCCAATGGAATTAAGATATTCCAAATTACTTTTTTAAATCATATTTATCACAATATTTATTCTCACTATCTTAAATATAAGATAACAAATTATAAAATCAATAATTAACGAGCTACACCATAATAATAAAAAATGGCGAACTATAAATAATAAAATAATAAAAAATCAAATTATAATATGTTTTTTGTTAGCAATTTATTTATATATATTAAAATATTAATAATTTATTATATTATATATTAAAATTGTTATTTGGATTTAAATTTGTTGCATTTTATAGTTGATTGAAATTTTTAAAACTAAATACTAAAGTAAACCTTTATTATTTTTAATTCACAGGTAAAATTTTATAATATTAATAGGTTTAATTGTTTGATTCAAATGAATAAAAATTTAATTTTATATTATTATTTTTTAAATAATTGGTTAAAATTTAATTATATAATATTCTATTAAACTATAATTTTGTTTTTAAATTTATATATTAAATTAATAAATAAATTCAATATTAAAATGATGATGGATTTGTGATTGTGGGAATGATATTTGGTCTATTGGACCTAAAGAAAAGAGTTATTTAGTTTGATTTAAGATTTTATTCCTATGCTCAAAAAACTTGGAGAGAAGCCTCCCGAGCTCACTATAATTTTGACATCTTAAAAGGTTAAGAAGGTCAGTATTGCAACAAAGATTATGAAATTGAGCTCTAACGTGGTTGTATGTGGGGCACTCTAAGAGGAAGTTATTTTCATCCTCGATGTTCATATTCTCACAGAGATAGCAGATCCTTTCCATCCATGGTGTTTAGGAACTGTCCAACGACCTGTTTCACTATGGAGTTCATGAGAGTTCATTCTAATCTTTGCTATATTAGTTTTATTCTTTGAGCTAGTTAAAAAAAAGAGATACTTTTGATCTTCTAGGGTGGGGTTGATGACCTCCTTATAATATCTTAATTTTCTTTTAGCTGCTAGATCTTTCTCACACCACATTTTTTCTTTGAACTTAGAAGTAACAATTTTTTAAATGTTATTAATGTTTTGCAATGCAACATTCTCGTCGATCTCCCAATGGTTTAACCAGGCCCTGGTGTCTTTATACCAACCTCGTTTAAGCCTTAGGTGGTTTTGGCTGGAATTTAAAGCTATCTTAGGAAGTCTATGGTCTCCTATGCTATTGAGCTTGTGCTTGTACAATAGAAGCCTAGTCATAGCTAGGCTCTCGATAGGGGAAAGACCCACTTCTATAAGGAGAATAGGATAGGGTGTATTGCTTTTAATTTTAAGGTTATATGTTATAAAACGCTTCTGGATTTTCTCAATATTTCTCTAGGATTCTCTAGAGATGCTGCAACCCCAAACCTCACATCCATATAAGATAATAGGAGTGACTAAAGTTTCAAAGAGGAACTTCTTTCTATCCCACATTACGAGGTTTGTCGTTTTACAATTATTTTCAAGACCAAAATAAGCTTTCCACCCCCCATTAATCTTTTTCTGAATGCTATAGTTCCAGTTGAGCTTGTGATGAATATCAATTCCTAGGTACTTGTAAGAAGACACTTCCTCCAAGTTACTATTGTCATACATAAAATTAGCGTAACTATCCTTCTTGGATTTGATAATCATAAATTTTGTTTTGTCAGTGTTAACAGACATACCCATGGTAGAGTAGAAATCCTTAAGAAGTCTAAGTTGCTTATCAAGATCAGATGGGCACCTTGCAAGAAGAACAATATCGTCAGCATAGAGAAGAAGGATGATGACTATCCCAACTAAGATCGTGCCAGCACATCCTGCTTCCTCTAAACAACCTTCTAGCTTGTCGATGTAAATGCCAAATAGGGTAGGGGAGAGGGGGAAACCTTGTTTAACTCCGATATTACACTTAATATCTTTCGACCACCCCTCATTGCTCTTTAACTTGGAAATTACATTCTCGTATAACCTTATAGCGGCCGCTCTTAGCTCGAAAGGAACATTTAGCTCTTCTAATCTATTCCATAGGTTGTTTCTAGGAACCGTATCGAAAGCCTTTCTAAAGTCCACAAAGCAACATAAGAGATTGGATTTATCATTGCGGAATTCCTCCACAATGATCCTAAGCGTAACAAGGTGGTCCATTGTTGAGTGCTGCCTTCTAAAACCCACTTGGCCTTTAGCCCGCTTACCTTCACTTTCAAGCCAAATGCTCAACTTCTTTTCCAAAATAATACCATATAACTTGGCTAAGAGAGGGCTGATCATAATTTTCCGATAATTAGAGGGGTTATTTGTATCCCCACTTTTAAAAATAGGGATAATGAGGCTCTGAGTCCAAGGTTTAGGGAACCCTTGCTTGACCGCTTGGTTGAAAAGCTTGTGGATGTGGGGGATGAGGACAAGACCTCCAATTTTTAAGATTTCTACCTGGTAACCTTCAATGTCTTTAGCTTTCCCATTTGCTAGGAATTTAACCCCAAAATCAATGTCTTATAATGAAAAAACTTCTTTCTTTGTGAGCAGGGTTTCAAAATCCCTGGCATTTAGAGATTCATAAAGCTTTTTAAGATAGGAATTCCAGTCGTGTAAAGAAATTTTATTATTCTCTTTAGTTTTCCTAGTTAGAATCTGCCTCTAGAATTTCTTAGGAGCCACTTTAGAGAGGTGTAAGAGATTCTCTTATCTTTTACAAATATATTTCCTTTTTTTCCTTTTAGTTAGGGCTTTGTAGATTTTTATCTTGTCAATTTTGAGAGATTCATCAAAAACTTTCTTAATTTCTCTCCTCACACTTTTACAATCTTTGTCATACCATGGGTTGGTTTTGCTATTTCTTTTATTACTTGAGACTTCAATTGAGAAATTTTTTATAGAATATGAGAGGGTAGTAGTAAAATTATGATAAAGGTCATCTATGTTGTTTATACTAGATAAAGGAAGAAAATTAGTTTTTAATTCATTTAGAAAGAGATTGTTTTTATTTATATCGAAGATTAAGTTCTTTTGACTATAAGAATTATCTTCTATGGGATCTCTATGCATGACAAAATTGAGAGTTACGAGTAAAGGCCTATGATCAGAGTCAGGCTCGTGGTCGCCTAAGATGTAAAAATTTATTATTTCATTGTATAAAGGGAGATCAGAAATAACATAGTCTACCACGCTGCTGCCAAGCCCATGGATGCAGGTCATCTCGCTAGAATTGGGTCACTTCTTTAGACCGTTGCAAATTATGAGATCTTGAGCACTACAGAGATTGACTAGCTCCGACCCAAACAAATTATCCTCGAAGTCTTCAGAGCTCATTTTGTACCGACTAGCAAGAGTAAGGTCTTCGTCTAACCAAAGAGGATTGGGGTTGGAATGATTGCTTAGAAGAATAGCTTGGTTGCTTGAAGTTCGAGCATTAAAGTCACCTATTAAAAGGATATTACCTTCATTCCTTAGGCTAGAAATATCATTCCCTAAACCATTGTAAGGACCATTTTTATCTAGATTCTTTTTCTTATAGAAGTTAGAATTAATGTGGGGGGGCGGGGGGGAGGGGGGGGGAATAACAGATTTCTATACAGATCTTTTTATCATTAATGTCAGTAATCTCAATCCAACTATATTGGTTCTAAGGGTCGTTTTTATAAATCCTAGCATGGGGGGAGATGTTCTTCTTAATGTATCAAGCTATGCCCCCAATGCCTCTACGGGAGGATCGCTTGTTCCAGGTAGACCATAGTGCAAAGCCATCTATGTTAGGGACCTTGGATTCTTTGTGCTCCCAAGTTTCAAAAAGAAATATAATATAAACATCATTTGAGTTCCAACTTAGCTTGGGGACTTTGTTCCATGGAAAGCCCCGACAATTCCAAGAATTTGGAGCATGTTGAATTTCTATTTATTATTATCTTTTTGGTTTCTATCTCGAATAACGACTTTTCTATTTCTGATTATTGCCCATTTTCCTTCCTTCCTAGCTTCTTTTACCTTTTGAAACTCCTTTCTTAATTCTGCTTGATCTTCTGGAATGAGATCTTCGTTTATACATATTCTCATTCCTTTTAGACTTGAGGTTTTACTAAGTATGTGATACTTATGGTCAATAGAGCTCACCTTTATTTGCATCAGCCTTCCTTTATTCTGAGTTAATTTCCCTAACTTTATATATTTTAAAAATTTGATAAAAAGAAACTTAATATATTGATAAAAAAAATATCATCTTGCTTAACGAAGTGAAATAATCCTTTCATATATATATACTTATACTTTTTATTTATAATAAAAATCATTTTAAAAAATATACTTTAATTATATAAAATATTATCAAAGTAATGTTCTTATATAGTTTTTTAATTTTATTTATTTTTTTATAAGATTTTAATAGAATTATTAATGTTATATATTCATAATTAAAATAAAGTCTTATTAATTTTTTCCTAGTAAAATGATAAATAAATATTTTTTAATATAGTTGTCTTTAGAGACTCTCTACAACTCAATATGGAAGAGATGTTGTAATGCTTTGTTGTATTAAACATTTTGATTTATCAAATTACATAAAAATAAAAATTAAGTTAATAAAATCGATAATTATAATTATACTCATATTCAAAATTATATTTATAACTAATAATTAAACCAATTTCTATTCATTTTAACTCCAAATTTACTAAGAATTGAAATGGATCAAATTTCTTGAGGTGCAAACCTCTTTTAGAGTGAAAAATATTTGATTACATTTAGAGTTTAGATGAATATATTATGGTTTTATTTAAGCCAATAAAACCATAAATACAAAAAAAGATGAAAATTTTTATTATATTTAATACATTCTCATGTTTTCCATCATCATGGTTAACAAAAAAAATGATAAAAAATTTGGTTATGTTTAGTGATTATTAGTTTAAAAAAAATTGATAGAAAATTATATTATGTTTACTACAATATCAACCCTTTCATCCATCATGATGACTTTGTCTAGTTTTTACAATCTTATTCTCACTTTATTTTTATACACCCTTATTGACCCTCCTCTCTATATATATATTATTTTATTAACTTATATATTTAAATAATTTAACAAAACTAAATTATATTAAATGAATTGGGATATTAATTTTATTGATAAAGAAAAAATTAATATTATAAATGAGATGAAATAACTTATAAATATGTTTATGATGCTTATGTAAAGATATTTAATTATGTTAAGAGGTATATTTTATAGCCTAATTTGAATGAGGGGTTCCATTTTGATTCTTGGTATTTTTCAGTTAATTTCGGCTATTCTTATGAGGTCAATGGGTTTTTTTTTTGTTTTCAATATTTTTTTTCCACTAATTTCTTCTTTCCAACAAGTCCAGTAAGAATGAGGTAGAAAGTATTTTGAGAGAAAGCTCTTCATGATGTACTTTTGAGATTACTTAATATAACTTGTAGACCTACAAAAAAAAATCAAGGTGGGTCATAAATAGAATATCACAATATGCAAGGTTGAGTAATATTAACGCCTAAGTAATATCATCATGTTACTATGGCATCCTTATGCAGATGGTATACCTATAATTTTTCACATATTTTAGGTTATACCTCATGTTGTTGTTTATTTGCAAGGGGTTGGTCAGTGTGGGTCATAAATTCAAAGGAGGATGCAAAAACCCTCCTCGCTTAGAGATGGTATTAGGGTCACTAGGCCCTCATCCTTAAAAACTAGAGGATCAACTTTGACACTCACTTAATAGAACACCTTAACATCATTCTAATATGGGTTCGTCTTCCAAGGCTACATCTCCACCTTTAGATCATAAGGTTTTTCTAGGAGATTGGTAATATCCTAGGTTTCATTTATGAAGGTGATTACAATTTTCATGCCACATGATACATGGATATACTTCACATCATATTTAGAATCAATTTATCTTTGGTATTGGAAGACAACATCAACATCAAATTGGGAAACCTTACTTAAAAATAGCCCTTGGACTCTGAGGGTATTCCATTTAGATGTAAACATTGTTGACTTTATGGACATATTGGCGCTAATTTTTCTTCTTGGAAGACAACCAAACAATGGGAAATATACACTAGAACACCTCCAAGAACTATGTTTAGGGTACCTTCTCTTATGGAACCATTCTAACTACTAGTGCAAGATGCGGCTCCCAAACAAGATAACCTAGCACAGGAGGCCCCCTTGCCCCTGGACCAACACATGGAAGGTACTCACATCAACAGGGAGCAAGTTGTCCCACAACAAATCTCATTTGTAGCCCAAGAACCTCCTCCATAAGGCAACACATTTTCCACCTTCCATCTTTCTCTCTACAATATATCGCACTCTTGCTATGGGTATGCACACTCTCATCCCAATCCGTTTTTCTCTACAAAAGTTCACTTTTTTTTTTTCCTTGAGTCTCGGTAGTTCCCTTCTTTTAATTATTTTTTCTCAAATTTATCATGTTTCACCTCCTATTCATTATTTAATACACCCTCATAGTAGTATTGGATGGGTCATACATACAATTGTGTCCTTATAAGCCCATTTTTTTTATTAGCAATTCCCACCATCATGTTGATAGTTGCACAAACTTGAATAGACGTGAGGTGTAGAGGACAGAGAAATTAATTCTATGTTTTTTTTGTATTTACTTATCCATTTCAAATGCTTAGTAAATCTAGAGTTAATTGTTATGTGATGTTTAATTAATAAATATTATGAGATAAATATAATTTAAAAGTAATTTGGAATATCTTAATCATATTAAGAGATGTTTTTTTAATTCAATTCTTCATTTTTATATTTCTTAATTTATATTTATCTTTTTATATTTACCCAATATAATTATAAAATTATTATTCAAATTAGCAAATAAATTATTATACAAATTATGAAATAACAAAATTTTTATTTTAAATAACTAACTTAAAATTGAAAATACTCAAACTTTGAATTAAATTTAAAATAGATATACAGTGAACAAAGAACAGGAAAATAGACACCTGGGCACCTCATGGTTACTACGTTCTACACACTGAACTATATGCAAACTTCATTATTACCTGCACTGCATCACACAAAAATTTGAATTATAAGAAATCCCAAACTTGAGATTCTGATGACTGGGTATTCATATGTTTGACCCACACCTTTGGTGGCTACACTAGTTTTTCATTCACAATGTAATTCACAATGAACTAGTTAACACAAGAGAACCCCAGTTTTTAACTCACAACGAACTAGTTAACACAGGGTGGCCAATCTTTTCCAGTGAGTAAATACCACATTAATTACTCTATTATGGTTTATTCAAGTTTGCGCAGCGGTCAATCATATGGCTGACATCAGTAAACATAAAAGACGTTTATAAGGACATGGTCGATGTATGGCCCCATCTGGTACTATCAGAAGGGCACATTAAATAATGAATAGGCTAGGAAATATTGCTCGCCAAGGATAAGGATTTCCGCTTGTTTGAATCTAAAGTTAAGGAATAAGAAATAGCCAAACTGAAGGAGCTAGCTTCTCCTGGCCCGCATGATTGTTGGAAATACTGAGAGGGGGGGGGGGGGTGAATCAGTATTCCTTTCAATTAGAGCATTAGTTAATCTTCAATTATTATCAGTGTTTGTACAATGATAGCAGCAAACAAGAGGAACATAGATGCACACATTTTTTAAGTTGGAAACCCACTTCGGGACAAAAAACCACCTAATGCTTTTCTAATAATTCTTTAATATTCAACTCCAATTGAAAATAAAGCTCCAACTTCCTAGAATCTAGAAAAGCATTCTTCTCCAGCTCCCACTGGATGGATGCTCCAACGCCCGAGATTTTTCAGTAGTCAACTGAACGGATGCCCCAACACCCAATGAGCTACAACTCACCCTAGCACCACCCTACCACCCTATAGAAGAATAAAAGAAGAATGGACTCCCGTACCAGGGAAAATGGTCCACTTTACAATGATATAGAATGATGTAGAAGAAGAAGATACACTAGACCATAACCCCAAATTTGACACAACCACCTAATGATGATCCTAGACCACCTGACACTTCCTCTTCAACTCTTGGCAGATAGACAATAGTACAATTTGTACAATAATGTATTTACAATGACTAAGTACAATGATACCTTTACAATGATTGTATGCAGTGCTGCCCACTTGAAGACTTCATGTGATGAAATTATTGCTGTTGTTCTACACCTTGGTTGCTGCTCTTGTCATGCTACCCTTTGCTGCACCTTGCTTTTCTTTGCTTCCCTTAAAAGTCTGGTCCTTTGCAGCCCTTGACAACACATGATCTAGCTTTTTCTTTGCCTTCTAGGAGCTCGATATTGAATCTGGTTTATCTCTCTTATTTTAGATCCCCAATATCTAATTTTTGGCCCTGTAGTAGTCCTCTAAGTCATCTTTCCAATGCCATAGGTCTGACCCGATTTTGATTCTTCAAGAGAGAGTTATACCCAATATCTCACAATGCCCTAATTATGGATTATTTCAGTAGAGCGAACTTGTACGGCGTTCCACGTGTCACTGGTTTTTCATTAGGCTCTGAAATTGATAGAGAGAAAACTACAGTATGTGAACTATCTGCCACTTTTTACAGAATTCCAATCCGATACTCAGAGATAGAGTTACGACGATTTTACCAAGGTCACTTCTTTGAGATGAATTTCAAGAGCCTACAAAAACATCGACTTCGCTGCACTATATCTCTTCAGCTATCACAACATGATCTAAAATTGTCACAAAGAGTGTCCTAAATTTTCGGCTTCGTCTCATAAAAATTTCGCCTGAACTCTTCGTAGAAAACAATTAGAGAGAAATTCCACAATGACTCGTTTTAGATGGCCAACTCTTTATAAGAGGAGGATAATGAGGATCACAATTAGTATAAATTCTTAGGTTGAGAGGCTTCAACAAGTGAACATGGGAGGGATTTTAGGAGCTTAAAAAAATATTAATTATGACTTTTCAATGACCCATGCCCCAACCCCATGGGGTTTTAGCCCACTAACTGGGGTACAAACTTCAAACATAAATATCTCTCAAACCGTGAAGAATTACATGGCGTGCCATATATCAACGGAAACATCTCGACAAGTAGAAACCATCAAAAGCATTATTGACCCAGAATATATTAATTTGGTAGGTCAAAATTCCCATGCAATATTGGGTTAGCCCTTGGTGCTGCTTGGGTTGACATCAATGACAACCGCTGATCAACAATCTCCCCCTTTGGCATTGATGGCAACACAAGTACTCCCCCTGTGATCATGACACCTCTTCCTACAACATTCTCTCCCCCTTTGAAATAAATGGAAAAGGGTAACTCCCCCTGAAACACAACCATCCTGTGGACCTGTACACACATCCACTCCCCCTTTATATTCTGAATAAGGAAAATCTAATGAGAACTTGGGAGAATCCCAAGCTTCTGGCGAAGATATTCCAATGCTTCATGAGTACTCTCACGATCATCAACACTTCCTGCCCAATCTGCATCTATAAAGGAATGAATAATGAGATTGTTACCCTTGGGATACCACAAGCCATATTTTTTTGTTCCCTTTAGATATCGAAGAATTCTTTTGATGGCAATAATATGTGATTCTTTTGGTGCTGCTTGGAATCTTGCTACTTGTCCAACTGCTTGCATAACATCTGGCCGGGAGGCTGTTACATATAGAAGACTACCAATCATAGATCTGTACAACCTTTGATCCACATCCTTAGATGAGTCCTCTATGCTCAATTTGCAACCTGTTACCATTGGAGTAAGGATGGGTTTGAAATCTTCCATTTTAAATTTCTTGAGCATTTCCTTGATGTACTTGGCTTGACATATAAATATTCCTTTCTCTTGCTGAGATATTTGAAGCCCTAAGAAGTATGTCAGCTCACCAAGTAAAGACATCTCAAAATCACTTTGCACCTTTGTAGCAAACTTCTTACTTAGTCGATCATCATTGCTACCAAATATTATATCATCCTCTTTAGCTATTAGACATGCTTTAGTTGCTTCATCCAAAACATATATGTCGTTTGGAGCTCGACTTGCTGTAGCCACAATTTCACCATACATGCCTTTCCCGATTTCACATTTTGTGGAGTTGAATAGTATTGTGTGTCCTTGATCACACATTTGTCCAACACTGAGTAGATTGTGATTCATGTTTTCAACCAATAGAACATTCTTGGCTAGAGAATCTTTGCTTCCGAGAGTGACAGTACCTGATCCTATAACATTTGAAGATCCATCATTTCCAAAGGACACGATTCCATCCTTCTTCTCTTTCAAAGATACAAATTTATTTCTATCTCCAGTCATATGCGTTGAGCAACCGCTATCAACATACCACACATATTTGTTCTTTTGAGCCTTGAGAGCGAGAGCACAATTATCATTCTTCTTCTTCTTCCATGTTCGTTCATTCTGTGGCTTCGAAGATTCTTTTGGAGGATTTTCAAGTCTACAGTCTTTGGCTATGTGTCCAAAGTTTCGACATTTGTAACATTCAATATTATTTCTTAAATTTTCAAATCTATTGATATTTCGCTGAGCCCTGGGAGGTTCATATTTGATAGATCTCCTGGATTTCGTTCCTAGGGTACGTGCGACATTCTACAGCTTTATGACAAAATTTTCCACATGAATAATAGTAGCCATAAAAAATATGTTGGTACCTGGATGGAAATTTTCATTGAGGAATTGTCTTCCAAGGTTGTTCTTGCGAATCTTGTCCAATGAAGTCTACATGCATGTCAGATCTCATAGGTTCATTGTATTTTGTTGTAGAAGGTCCTGCTTCTTCTTCTTTATAACTGATGCCAGTTTTGTCGTTGTAAGATCGTTGATTTTTGATGAGTTCTTCCAATGCCCTTGAGCTGTTGGCATAGTTTTGGATAGTTTTTCCTTTCTTCACTTCCTCACGCAACGAGACTACTTCGGCTTCTAATTCTTCCCTTTCTTGGTTTCTTTCTTCCAAATTCTTTTGAAGTGACTCTTCAATGCATTTGTGTTCTTCAACTTCAATTTTGAGACCTTGAACTTGTTCTTCAAGAGTATTGGAACAGATCTTCTCTGCCTTGAGATATTTTATAAGCTTGATTGCTTCCTTATAAAATTCTTCTATGGTCAATCCTTCTTCTTCGTTGTTTGATACCTCTTGTTTATTGTGCTTGGCCATAAACAATACTCTCTCATTGGCTTCTTCTTCACTGTCATTGTCTTCATTGGATGATGAGATATCTTCTTTAGAGAGAAAGTTCCTTTTGGATCCTTGCTTGTTGAATTTCTTAAAGCCTTTCTTTCCTTTTGAGTTGCCATTACTTCTGTTTGGACATTTTGCTGCAAAATGCCCAACCTCATTACAGCTGAAACATATCAATGGAAGTTTATCTTTGAATTGTCCCTTACCAATTTTTAGTTTTCTCGTGAAGTAAGCATATTCTTCATTTGAAGGACCTTCTTCATCATCTCCCTTTTCTTCGCACTTGCAGGTGCATGTCTTTTTACTTCAAGGTTGTTTATCCTTATTGGTTTTCTTAGATGCATTGAATGCAGCTTTCTAGATGCGAAGTGTTAGAAAATTATATATTATGGAGCAATGCAACATATAAAATATGCGGAAAAAATACAAGCACACAAAAACACATAAAACCAGAGAGACACGTATATACGTGGTTCACCTAGTTTGGGCTACGTCCATCTCCCGAATAGCCAGCCCTTCCTTTCTATTATCCAAATAAAAAATGAAGAGACAAAACCTATACCGCATCCGCTCCTTGACATCCTCTGTTCTCTCTCACAATCTCCCTCTCTGTTTCTCGCTCCGAGAATACACATACAATGCACAGCCGCAATACAATGCCCTCATAAAAGTGAGGGGTTGCCTTCTAGGGAAAAAAACCCTAATCTAAACATAACTTCTACCGTCGGATCATTTGCCTAATGAACGACCCAGATTGACTAGAAATTACTATACTTTTACAAGGCAATTTTACATCTGTTTTTAGCTTCGGGGGTGCTGCCCTCGAAAACCCCCGCCAGGGGGGGGGACTGGACCCCCCACGGCAGCGCTGCCCCCCCTGGACCCCCCACGGAAGCGATTAATTACGGGCGGTGTTGCCTCCCCTTTTCAGGTACAGGGGTCCAATGTTGTGATACAAAGTAAACAAGATAATCAGGCTCCACACCCAACAATCTCCCACTTGGAGACTGATTGTAGCAACTCCACCGCTGCTTCATTTGCTAGACAATGACTCCTCTTTGGACCTAGCTATTTCTCATCTTCATCGTCATCCTTGAAGACCAATTGAAACTGAGCATGTTCTCATTTTCTCCCTGGTTACAACTTTTGTTAGCATATCTGCAGGATTCTGGCTAGTGTGTATCTTTTCCAGCTTCAACTCTCCATCTTCCAATACTGACCGTATGAAATGGTACTTGAGATGTATGTGTTTAGTCCTGGAATGAAATGATGAGTTCTTTGTAAGATGAATAGCACTTTGGCTATCACTGTATAGTGTGCCCATATCATGCTTCTTACCTAATTCATCCATAAACCTTTGTAACCAAATCATTTCTTTACTAGCCTCTGTAGCAGCAACATACTCGGCTTCTGTTGTTGAAAGTGCAACAGCACTTTGGATTTTGAAACCCAACTGACAGCTGTTCCACCTACAGTAAATACATATCCTGTAGTGCTCCTCCTGTTATCTCTGTCACCTGCCATATCTGCATCAACATATCCCTGTAGAGTAATGTTTGAACCACCAAAGCATAATGCTTGATTTGTGGTACCTCTCAAATATCTGAGAATCCATTTTACTGCCATCCAATGTTCTTTTCCCGGATTGTTTATATACTTGCTTACAAATCCCATTGCATGTGCAATATCAGGCCTTGTGCAGACCATTGCATACATTAAGCTTCCAACTGCTGATGCATATGGAACTTTAGACATATAATCCATGTCTTCTTGGGTCTTTGGGCACATCTCCTTACTAAGTTTGAAATGGTTAGCAAAAGGTGTACTAACTGGTTTTGCATTGTGCATATTAAATCTTTTCAACACCTTTTCTATGTACTCATTCTGAGACAGTGTTAATTTGCGATTTTTCATGTCTCTAGTTATCCTCATACCAAGGATTTGTTTTGCAGCTCCCAAATCCTTCATTGCAAATGAATTTGCCAATTTTCTTTTGAGCACATTTATTTCCTGCATGTTAGACCCTGCAACAAGCATGTCATCTACATACAATAACAGTATAATATAGCTGCCATCATTTTTCCTTTTCAAATAAACACAATGATCAGAGTGACATCTAGTATAACCTTGTTCAGACATAAACCTGTCAAATTTTAGATACCACTGCCTTGGGGCCTGTTTTAAGCCATACAAGCTCTTCTTTAACCCGCACACCAATTTTTCTTTCCCTTTTACCTTATATCCTTCTGGTTGCTGCATGTATATCTCTTCCTCCAAATCTCCATGGAGAAATGTTGTCTTTACATCTAACTGCTCAAGATGTAAATCTTCCGCTGCTACAAGACTTAAAATAGTTCTGATTGAATTCATTTTAACAACAGGAGAAAATATTTCATCAAAATAAATACCTTTCTTCTGTGCAAACCCCTTCACCACAAGTCTAGCTTTGTACCTCTGTTTTCCTCCATCTTCTTCATTCAGCCTGTAAACCCATTTATTCTGCAATGCAGTTTTACCTGCAGGCAACTTGACTAAGTCCCAAGTCTGGTTATGCATTAAGGAGTCCATCTCTTCTTCCATGGCTCGCTCCCACTTCTTCCTACTTTCAACCTGCATTGCTTCTTCATAACATTCAGGTTCACCAAAATCAGTCAACAATAAATAATATAATGAAGGAGAGTATCGTTCAGGGGGTCTACTTATCCTGGTAGATCTTCTAACACCACTTTCAGGTGTTTGAGGTGCCCGTTGTTGCTGCTGTGGTTGTTGATTATTATTATTTTCAGGCACCTTTACTTTTTCATATATCTCATCAAGAACCGCGTATTCCTTGCTTTCTTTTTCCTGTTTCTTTTCCTGCAACTGATTCTTATACAAGACCCTTTCATTGAATATTACATCTCTGCTCCTAATGATTTTGTGATTTTCATAATCATATAAGCGATAACCAAAATCATTAGCACCATATCCAATAAAGGTACATTTCTTTGATTTTGCCTCAAGCTTTGTTATGTTTTCTTTATTAATATGGAAAAAGGCCTCACAACCAAAAGGCTTTAAAAAAGAGTAGTTTACCTTTTTACCTGTCCATGCTTCCTCTGGAATACCACCATCCAAGGAACTTGAAGGCCCTCCGTTTATTAGATAAACAGCAGTATCTACAGCATCTGTCCAAAATTGTAAAGGCAATCCTGCATGCAATCTCATGCACCTTGCACGCTCCATGATCGTTCTGTTCATCCTTTCTGACACACCATTTTCTTGTGGTGTTCTTGGAACTGTCTTCTCTCTACGAATTCCATGCTCTGAACAGTACCTATCAAACTCTTTGCTACAATACTCACCTCCATTGTCTGATCTGAGACACTTCAACTTCTTTCCTGTCTCAATCTCAACCAAAGCTTTCCATTTCTTGAAGGTATCAAATACATCAGATTTATTCTGAATACAATAAATCCATTTTTTTCTAGTTGCATCATCAATAAAAGTAACATAATAATGAGAGCCACCGAGAGATGATACCTGAGCAGGTCCCCATACATCTGTATGCACAAGCTCCAATTTTTCGCTCTTCTTTTCTTTCCCAACTCTGAGAAATCTGACTCTCTTTTTTTTTCCATAAATGCAATTTTCACAGAAATCCAAATCAACATTCTTCAAACTTGGCAACAAATTTCTTGAGTGAAGAATCTTCATTCCCTTCTCACTCATGTGTCCGAGCCTATGATGCCATAATGTTGCATCTGCTCCTTTGGAAGTTAAAGCATTAAAAGAGTTAGAAATACCATTGCATAAATACAATGTACCAACCTTTTCACCTTTTGCTATTACTAGCGCTCCTTTGGTGACCTTCCAAGTTTTATCTGTGAAAGTTGTCACACAACCTTCACTACCTAACTGCCCTGTTGAAATCAGATTTTTCTTCAAATCTGGAACATGCCTTACCTCCTTTAGTAGCCATTGGTTTCCATTCTGTTGTTTTACAATAACTTTACCCATTCCAACAATTTTACAGGGTTTATCATCACCCAAACGAACTTGTCCAAAATCTCCTTGAACATAGTCATGAAAATATTTCTTATCAGGTGTGGTATGGAATGAAGCCCCTGAATCTACAACCCAAGAATCAGTAACATTTTCGAAAGAAAGAATCAAAGCATCTTGTAACACATCACCTGTCACATTTGCTTCATGATTTTTTTCTTGCTGTGTGTCTCCTTCTTTTCCCTTCCGAGATCTATAGTCTTTCTTTAGGTGTCCTTTCTTTCCGCATTTCTAGCACACTATCCCCGATCTAGACTTGGATCTACCTTTCCTTGATTTACTACGATATCCCGAGCTCTTTCCTCTTTCCATTCTTCTTCCCCTAGACTCTGCACTCAAAGCATTACCCGATGTTTCACCGGAGCTTTTCCGTCGCATTTCCTCGCTAAGGATAGCACCCACAACATCATCAAACTTTAAAGTACTAGATCCAGAGACAGAGTTACTAATGGCCATAACTAAACCATTCCAGCTTTCTGGTAATGAGCACAAGAATAACAGGGCTCTAACTTCATCATCAAAGTTTACCCCTACAGAACTTAACTGACTGGTAACTGTATTAAATTCATTTAAATGGTCTGTAACAGATCCACCTTCCGACATCTTCATATTAAATAGTCGTTTCATAAGAAATACCTTGTTTGAGGCCGAGGGTTTTTCATATAGTTTCGCCAACGTCTGCATCAAACCCTTTGTTGTTGTTTCCTTTGAAATATTGAAGGCGACTGACGCCGCAAGACACAACCGTACTGTTTCGAGTGCCTTTCTATCGAGAACGTTCCATTCCGCGTCTGTCATGGCGGCCGACTTCTTTGTTTTTCCGCTCAATGGTAGGTATAGATCTTTTTGATACAGATAATCTTCCATCTACATCTTCCACAGCGGGAAGTTTTGGCCGTTAAATTTCTCGACCCTAAACTTACCATCGTCCGCCATTGCTCCCACTCGAACCAGGAACCCTTCTTTCCTGCGAGTTTATCAGCCAAATATACCTTCGGCTCTGATACCAGTTGTTAGAAAATTATATATTATGGAGCAATGCAACATATAAAATATGTGGAAAATACAAGCACACAAAACACATAAAACCAGAGAGACACAGATATACGTGGTTCACCCAGTTTGGGCTACGTCCACCCCGAACAGCCAGTCCTTCCTTTCTATTATCCAGCAAAAATGAAGAGACAAAACGTACAGCAGATCCGCTGTAATATCCTCTGTTCTCTCTCACAGTCTCCCTCTCTGTTTCTTGCTCCGAGAATACACATACAATACACAGCCACAATACAATGCCCTCATAAAAACGAGGGGTTGCCTTCTAGGGCAAAAAACCCTAATCTAAACATAACTTCTACCGTCAGATCATTTGCCTAATGAACGACCCAGATTGACTAGAAATTACTATACTTTTACAAGGAAATTTTACATCTCAAGCTTTTATTTCCAGGCACCGCCCCCGAAAGCTTCTCACCCAAGGGGCTCCGAAAGCACCGCCGCCCCGGACCCCCCATGGCAGCGATAATGGTGGCGTGCCACCCTTTTAAGGTATAGGGGCCGTGCCGTGATACAAAGTAAGCAAAGATAATCGTGCTCCACACCCAATTTGAAGTACCCTTCTTCATCAAGTCTCATTTCATATGCTATGAGAACTCCATGTAATTCCTCTTTGTTGAGTTTGTCCAGATTTGCACTGTATTCTAAGACCGATACCTCTGGGTTGAATCTCCCTTGTAACGTTCTAAGAATCTTCGATATAATAGTATTATCGTCAAATAGCTCTCTCAATCCTTCCAGAGTATTGGTTATTTTATCAACGTATTGAAAGTATGCAACAATGTTGCAATCTTATTTCATTCCGAGTTGCTCAAATTTTTCTCTATAGATTTGAAGCTTTGCTTCTTTGACATTTGAGTCACCTGCATATATATTCTCAAGCTTGTCCCATACATTTTTGGCATTTTTACAACCCAACACCTTATGATAAGCAGATTCAATAAGTCCACTGATAATAATATTCTTTGCTTTTGCATCATTTACCAAATTCTTCTTACCTTGTTCATCCGCGGTTGATGTAAATCCATTTTGAACAGTGTCCCATACTTCGTAACCTTGCCCCAAGAGATAGACCTCCATTCTTCCTTTCCAGAGTGCATAATTATTTTCATTGAATAGAGGTACACCATTCTTGGTATGCTCCATGACCTCCTTCCAGCTGTTAAACTGCTATTGAAGGAACCAAGCTCCGATACCAATTGTTGGAAATACTGAGAGGGGGGGTGAATCAGTATTCCTTTCAATTAGAGCATTAGTTAATCTTCAATTATTATCAGTGTTTGTACAATGATAGCATCAAACAAGAGGAACACAAATGCACACAGTTTTTAAGGTGGAAACCCACTCCGGGACAAAAACCACCTAATGCTTTTCTAATAATTCTTTAATATTCAACTCCAATTGAAAATAAAGCTCCAACTTCCTAGAATCTAGAAAATCATTATTCTCCAGCTCCCACTGGATGGACGCTCCAATGCTCGAGTCTTCAGTAGTAAACTGAATGGATGCCCCAACACCCAATGAGCTACAACTCACCCTAACACCACCCTACCACCCTATAGAAGAATAAAAGAAGAATGGACTCCCGTACCAGGGAAAATGGTCCACTTTACAATGATATAGAATGATGTAAAAGAAGAAGATATACT
>JAXQQM020087088.1:0-30534 GCA_034641835.2 Pinus albicaulis
AAAGAGAATGAGGAAGCCTAGAGGGTAAAACCTAGAAATGAGAATGAGAAAGCACACCACATTAGAAATTGACGTAGAGGTAGAGGGAGCAAAAACATCTCAATTTGCATCAATCATTGTCGAGGTGCCCATGCAACACTTGTTAATGTCCTCCAGGGAGTGCCAAGGGCTTACAGGGCTTGGCTGGTTCACCATGGGAATAGCCCGAAGGTGATCAATCAAATCTTTCCCAAAATTAGAAGCAAAAGAGAAAAATCTAATGAATGGTGTCGAGTTGCTCATCTTAAGCTAGAAGGTAGCTCTGCACTCAAAGCAGATATATCTCTGTGTCCTTATCCCAAATGGGATATTTGACGGATTTTGCAGAAATTTACTCAACCCAAATTTTACCATTAGATTATCATCCATTTAACAGAAGATTGCCATGTAAAATAAAACATATAAAGTACATGCAATTCCATAACACAATCATGCAGAAAATAATCTCAGCTTTATTATAATATAAACTGGGGTTTACATGTTGATACCATGAAATAGCTGAGATGGGAAACTGGCCTCAAAATCCTGCTCCAATGTTGTACTGGCCCACCAAAACTGAACTGAAAAGTCAGCGTTGAGCTCTCCTGTGAAGGGGAGATGGGCACTCGCCAATCTCTCTCAATCACCCAAGGGTTTCCGTCCTGGGGCTACTGCTGAAGTGGAAAACCAGGTTCTCAACCTCTCATACAAGAACAAATATCAAATCCAAGATGTCTTCTAATGGCCCCTTCCTCCTCTTTTTATAGATCTGATGGACTCCTCTAGAAGCTCCTATTTTATTATTATTTTAATCGTTGAGCACATTTCCCTTAATTAAAATATTCTTTTTAATGTGGGAAAATGGTAAATTGGCCACCATGCCTCCTCGGGTCACTAAAAATCACTTCTATCCATCCCATCCTGTAGATCTTCTCGTTCTGGTTCCAACAAGCTATTACACTAAGGTGTTCTGCGAAACACTCCTCCAAAAATGCCACCTTGCATGTAATTAATTGAGTTAGGCCCATAAATAACTCAATTTTCCGAAAGTTGTCAGAATGCAACGAAACGAAAGGAAAACTATGTGGATGATGGATCATACCAAGCGAATACCATCAAACCTCATAAAAACTCCTTAAGACCCCCATGAAACATCTCCAAAAGCCCCTAGGCTCACCGATGAAGTAAACCTGCACTTGTGACCTGTCTGCCTCCAACCCTGAATGTCCATCCATGTTATGTATAAATTATTAATTATTATTTAAATATAGTTGTCTTAGGTTTATTAAGTGAAAAGGCATGATCAACGATCATGCCTCTTCACCAAGGGACACCGTAAAGCTGTATTTAAAGCCTTGGTGATTCCCAATTGTAATCATCTCATCTTTTATCAATAATAATATATAATTATCAAGTTTACCAAAGTTTTTACACTCCATTGGTATCGGAGCAGTCGCTCTTCAAGATCTGTGTGACCATCAAAGAGATTAAGGAATTACAGAGAAAATTGCAGATTTGTTTAAAAGCCGGGTGCTTGTGGGCAGCGACATTTGTTTAAAAATTGCAGATTTTTTCCGCTATCATCATCCTCGTCCTTCCCTGCCTTCCACGCTTGTCGTCCTCCCTTTCCCTCCCCACAGGCTAATTTCCTCTCCCCTCGGCCCCCTCACACAACACTCCCCTCCCAACACTCCACCCCCCTCACTCTACCCAAACTGCCCCCCTCACCCCTCGGCCCTCACGGCCCTACCCAAACCCCTCAACACTCTCGGCCTTCCTCCCACACTCAACCCTCCCCGCCAGCTCCTCCCCTCTTATGTTCCACTCCCCCTCACGCACGTCCCTCCCCTCACGGTCATGCCCTCACCCCTCCCCGCCTCCCCCGACACCCTTCCAACCACCCACCGTCTTCCCCACTTCTCGACCCTCTCCCCGCCGTCTCCCCTACTCCGTCTTCCCCGCTTCCCAACCCTCTCCTCGCCGTCTCCACCACTCTGTCTCCCCCGCTCTCCCGCTCCTCTCCATTCCCATTTCTCTTCCATTGTTATCGTCATCCCTTGTGCCAGACGCCAACCCTGCCTTCTACCAACTGCCAGCCACGTCGCCCTCCTTCCCTCCCCTTCCGCTACCACAGCCGTCACTGCACCCCTCCATCCACGCACGTTACCCGTAGACTCTCTGTCTTGCTCTGACGTACCTCCACTCAATTTGTTGTCGTTTTCAACCAATCCGCTACCCTTTCAAATAGTCAAAAGGGACCCCGACCATCGCATCTTTTTGCTTCCTTGTTTAAAAACAAAACAATCACGTTTTTGGTTGCATTCAAATTTATTAAAAACTATATTAAAATACTAAAATATAGTTTCAAAGAAAATTATATAATAAATATAAAATATATTATATATATTTTAAAAATAATAATAATAATAATAATAATTATTATTATTATTATTATTATTTAATAAAAAAAAGGAGGAAAAAAAAATTGGCAGATAAATACTCACCACCGCATACGCGTTCAATGTCTTCGTCAATGTCGATGGCCGAATTCCAAAAAAAATTGTTGGATCTTGAGAAACAGATCAATAATAATTCCGATGACTTCGGCAAAAGATTAGTTGATCTTGAGGATACAGTTGCAAGACATTCCAATGACATCAAAAAGCTTCAAGATACGAAAAATCGGATAGAAAGACAAATTTGGTTAAAGCATAGTGAGGCCACAAAAAATCATAGCCAAGCAATGCAAAAGCTAACAGAACTCCGCGACAAGATAAATCAAACACAACGACCAATATTCCCCAATATGGAACATAATCAACAGAACAATTCAGCATATTCAGGGAATTCAGAAAAGCATCATGAAAAAACGAATTCCCCACACCATCACGAAGATAGTAATGCAGATTCTCAATATAAGCAGCTCTGGAATGCATTTGCTAATCAATACCCATTTCTCGTTCCACCTTTAGCATATCATCGAAGAGAAAAAATCGAGCTACCCAAGTTTGACGGTAATGAAAAAAATAGCGTTGCATGGCTTAATAAAGCCGAAGAATATTTTGAGATTTATGACATTAATAGTGATGACGAAAAAATTAAGCATGCTTCCATCAAAATGGAAGGAGAAGCATATAATTGGTATATGTGGTGGAAAAAGACGACCCTTGCTATTAGTTGGACGAAATTTAAAGATTCATTCTTCAAAAGATTTCAAGGCATAAAAGAAGAAAAGTTTTTTTCAACATTTGTCAAATTACGCCAAAAAGGAGATGTGGATTACACTCGAGAATGGGAGACCTTAGCAACACGAGTACCTAGATTGTCAGAATCTCGTTTAATCCAGTGTTTTATCTCAGGACTTAAAGTCCATATACAAGAAGAGCTCAAACTTCACAACATTACATCAGTAGAACTAGCAAGGCAAAAGGCAAAAGCTACTGAAAAGAAATTTGAAAGGTTATCTTGGTCAAAATCAGGAAGAGTATATTCGAGACGAAGATTTCCTCAATCTGAAAATATAGATAACACAAAATATGTTCCACCCCATCTTCGTGAAGAAGAAAAATCTAACGTGGAAATACAAAGGATGAGAGAGGGCAAGTGCAAACGTTGCGGTGAAAAGTGGGACTCGAAGCATAGGTGCGCTAAAGGAAACGAGACAAAGAATCTGTATAACTGTGAAGCAACTAATGACTCTAACAATGATGAATCCGATGCAGCCACCCCAAAGTTCCCTCCAGAACTAGATGACGGAAACATTACGCAAATGTCCTTATCAGCTATGACAGGTATATCACAACCTCACACACTAAAACTAAAAGGACATATTAAGAAGAAAAACGTAATGGTTCTCCTTGACACTGGTAGTACCCACAACTTTTTAGATTCGACCATGGCCAAAAGAATCAACATCTTTACGTTTCCCATGCCCAATATGAAGGTAATGGTGGCCGATGGTAAGAAAATTGAGAAGGTAGGGAAATGCCATAAAGTCAAATTGCAGATTCAAAATTTTAATTTAGAATCTCCATTCTACACCGTGCCATTACGAGGAGCAGACGTGGTCTTACGAATTCAATGGCTACAAACCTTAGGTACTTATTCTGCCAACCATCAGAAGCAGTTTATAAGCTTTAAGTGGGAAGGGCAGAAGCACAAGTTGTATGGATTCCAAGCACCAGAAAATCAAATCGTGACATCATCCCAGATGATGAAGATGATTCGAAAAGGAGCACCAGCATATATAGTACAATGTCATCAGTTAGAAATGTTATCTACAAAAAGGATCAATGAAGGGTCACCAAAAGTACAAGGACTAGTTCAGAAACACAAAAATGTATTCCAAGACCTGCCAATGAAAATGTCTCCTAATAGGGAAATCGAACATCCAATAGAAGTCAAGGCAGGATCTGACCCTGTCAACATCAAATCTTATTGCTATCCACATCACCAAAAGATTGAACTCGAGAAGATGCTCCAAGATCTTTTAAAAATGTGGGGACATATCAAAAAGCAAGAGCCCGCCTCTCGAGAAACCCAAGCATTCGTCAACAATGTCCATCATTACGTATGCTTTGAGGACAAAGCATCTTCAAAAGAGGGGCAATGTTATGTATAAATTATTAATTATTATTTAAATATAGTTGTCTTAGGTTTATTAAGTGAAAGGGCATGATCAACGATCATGCCTCTTCACCAAGGGACACCGTAAGGCTGTATTTAAAGCCTTGGTGATTCCCAATTGTAATCATCTCATTTTTTATCAATAATAATATATAATTATCAAGTTTACCAGAGTTTTTACACTCCAATCCACATGGAACACCAAAAAAAGGAACATCACAAATCCTCTGCCCCAAGATTGCTTGCCCTCGAGCAAATCCAAATTTGTGGACCAATCTGTTGGCCTAATGCAACTGAAACCCAATGCCCGAATCCCATACAAACCGTTGGGTGATGCTATGCCTCTGTGTCATCCCACCAGGAATAGACCCCTCGATGCTCGGATCCCAAACCAATCTCTGACTAAGCATGCCATCAACAAATCCTCCTGGATCTCAATGCCACCAAGAAAAAGCATCAGTGTTCCATGGCTCCTATTGTGTTATAACTCTGGCTAAGAATGTTGACCCACTAACTGCGTACCCACTCATCAACTCTCTCCAATCCAACCCCTAACTCAATCCAATGCTAATCCTGCTCTCTTGATGTCGGGACGGAATGCTGAAGAGTTGTCGACCTGTATCCCACTGCCAACTGGAACCTATAGTACTCGTCGTGTCTAAGGGTCCTCGCTCCACTATACCCCTGACTAAGAACATCATACCATAAATAGGATACCAACTCATGATCTCCCGCCAATCTAATGTATGGACACCTGTGCAAGGAATATATCTACTAGGTTGATATTGGTCCATGCTCAACTCCTGATGCTCTACCCGATCAAACAACAAAATATGTCCAAGAAACCCTGCCCCTCTCCCTATAATGGGCCAAAGTGGGTAAGCTAGGCTGCAAGCCCTGTCTATGTACTCCTGGAGAGGGCTCCTGCCAGAAAGTGTTGCAGCTTTGATGGCTGCCACTACATCCGCTTGCACCTCACCAATGGGTAGCCCCAACAATGGATGCGCTACCATATCCCTCGCCTGATGGGAAACTCCACGCTCCTCCGACCCACCAATCTCCTGCAAAATTGTCCTGTCAACGTCCAACATCTCCTGAGGAAAAGTGTGTTGATTTCTGGTAGCATCAGATGTGCTCTAAGTCTAAAATTTTGCAAGGAGGCTTAGGCACGTGTATTCCAAATAACCCAGAAAACGTTTTGGAAAATTCCACTCGGAGTATGTTTTATGGAAATAATTAATTATTTTTAATGGGAGCCTAAGTTTAAACTTAAGGAATTAAAATAATTAAAGGACATTAATAAAACAGGGTGTGAAACTTCTAGAAAAAGATGGAGATCAAGTCAAGTTAATCTTAGTCATTGATTAGCGATTTAATCTCGGTCGTTGAAGACTCAACGAGAAGATTATAAGAAGGACTTGATGAGGCATTTGGAAATAACACCGGCAGAGTCTAGAGATCGAAATTCTTTAGTTAGCAGTGCTCAGGGAGAAGATCGATCGAGTTTATTCTTTCAGAGAGGGGGAGAGATAATTTTTGGTTGGAGATATTTCCAGATCCGAAGATTACAAGGAAGAAAGGGCAAAGAGCAATCCGGAGAGGCAGCACAGAGCTAACCACGCAGAGGCTGCGCAGATCTTTAAAGGGAGTTCTTATTTCTGCTGTGAGACAATCAGGATCCAGTGTCGATGCTAAGATGTGAGACCAAGAGGCCAAATGGATGACGTTTCTAGTTGGAAGAGAGATCAGAGAAGGTGCAGTGCAGTCCCAGCAGCAGTGACGCAGTGACTGCGTAGGTGTGACGCAATACTATGCAGAGGCTCATCTGCAACGCAGATCAGTGTCGAACCTTCCAGTGATCGGGTGAGATTATTTCACTAGCTCTTTGTTCAGTTAGATCTCTGTATAGGATTGCCAGTTTGGGCATCCGAAGAATTGTACTCAGAAATTACTGCAGAATAATACAAACCCTCAATTGCTGCACCAGGTTTCCGCATTGGGTTTTTCCGGGGACTAAGTCCAAAAATAACAATGTCATGTGGCTATGTTTCCTTGCTCAGATCTTGTTTCCGCACTTATTTTTTCAGCAGTTTAATTTTGTGAAGGTTGTAGTGTATTGGTTTCAATATTTGTCGTAGAACAGTAAACAATTTTTTCAGAAATTAACAAATAGAAGAATTATCATCAGTTGCTATAGTAGGATTCCAGATCTAGGAGTTTTCACATGGTATTAGCGCTTGTATAGCAGTGCAGGGAGGAGCAAGAGAGCAGACCAGAAGGATCCAGTGTTGAGCAAAAAGCAGGAGATCAAAGAGTTGCGTAAGCAGCAGATCGATTTCCTCAAAAATTGTGTAGTCCAAGACAGAAGGCTAGATCTACAAGGAAATCTCTCTCTAAGTGAGTTGACAAAGAGGTAGGATTTTCCGGTTTGCAGTTTGTCAGAGGCAAAGGGAGCAGCGCAACACATTCAGCACAGATCAGTTACTGGTGGGTCGCAGTTTTATTGTAGCGGCAATTGCTGGTGCAGAAAGCATCAGAAGAGAGAAGAAGACACTTTCGAGGGAATTCTGACCTAGAGAATTTCTTGCCCAAGAAATTATGATTTCTCATGCAAAAGCAGCGAGATCGTGATTTATTTGGTTGACTCCAGCAGAGAGTGCATAGAGCCAGTTGCGCAGAGGGTTAGAGGCAACAGTTCGACATCTAAATGGGTGAGATGGCAGCCAATGGGTTGCGTGATCAGGATCGGTTGGAGGGTGCCTCCAACTACATAATCTGTAAGGCAAGGATCTCCTTCCTTCTAGATGAGCATGAGCTCAAGGCCTTCATCGACAGTGCAGTAGCTGAACCTGTAGATGCAACACCATTGACAGCCTTCAAGAAGAGCATGGAAAAAGCCAAACGGTTGATCCTCGATGGAGTGAAGGATCACATAGTTTCACACATTTCTGGCAAAGGGATTGCCAAGGAGATGTGGGATGCGTTGGCTACACTGTATGAGGGGTCTTCCGAGCAGCGAAAGATTAATTGTGAGGAAAAGATGCAGTCTACAAGGATGCAGAAGGGAGATCGCATTGATCCATTCCTTGCAAAGCTTCAAAATGTTCGAGATCAATTGGCAGCTATAGGAGAAGCTCCTCAGGCCACGGAGATGGTTAGATTGGCTCTGAATTCCATGTCCGAAGAATATCAAGTCTTTGTTCAGAGCATCCTGACCAGCGAGAAGTTGTCGAACTGGGAAGGAATGTGGGCAGCTCTTCAGCAGGAAGAGGTGAGGAGAGACTTACTCAAGTGCAAACTTGATGGCAGCAGCAACACTGGGATGAAGCCCAATAAGGAGGAGGAGGAGAATGCAGCCCTTGCATCAAAGGGGCAACAGGAGCAGCAGAGGCAGAAAAAGGACGTCTCAAAGATTACATGCTTTTGGTGTGGCGAGATGGGACATTACGCTACACAGTGTCCTCTCAAGAAGAAGGACAAGGATGAGAAGCATGATCTGTAGGCTGCAACTGCGAGGCTCGAGGAGGAGGAGTTTGCGATGATTGTCCACATATCTCCAGGGGAGAATTGGGGTGATCTAGAACTCTAGTTCAGCAGAGTTGCAGTTGGGCAGGATCCTTAAGGAGTCCACGTCTCGAATCATCACCATGCAACGGGAGCCCAAATTAGAAGTAGCAGGATGAACAAGTATTAGTTGGTGCAGAGGAGTGCAAAGGTGACAGCACAGTCGCTAGAGAGCGCCAGAGTCTAAGCAGCACAAAGCAGAGTTGGAAGTAGTGCAGGAAGGCACAGTGCAGAGTCAGCAACAACACAGCAGCTTCAGAGGGGCAACACAGAGACTAGCAGTTGTCAGAGCTTCAGTTTGAGATGCATCATACTAAACACTTAGTTTAGTACTTGGATGTTTTTCTGTTGCAATAAGCAACAGAGTTGCAGTGCAGTAGTAGTTGGAAGTAGTATGCAAGGTCAGCAACAGCACAAATGCAGCAGCGCAGTGTTGGTGGGCAACAGTACTTCAATTGGATGTATTACTAGAGCACATTCCTCGTTAAGAGGGAGTGTTGATTTCTGGTAGCATCGGATGTGCTTTGAGTCTCAAATTTTGCAAGGAGGCTTAGGCACATGTATTCCAAAGAACCCAAAAATCGTTTTGGAAAATTCCACCAGAGTATGTTTTATGGAAATAATTAATTGTTTTTAATGGGAGCCTAAGTTTAAACTTAGGGAATTAAAATAATTAAAGGGTATTAATAAAACTGTAATATTCCCAATTAGCCTTGCTAATTGGAATATTGCATTTTTGCTTTATTTTGCCGCTTTAGATAGAGATAATAAATAAAGTGAGAAATAAGAGGGGTCACCTCACTTTAGTCACCTCACTTTATAATAAAGTGTTCTTTTTCCTAGTAGATTAACGTTGTAACTTAGAGAGGGGGCCTTGGGGGTCCACGTGGATATGATGGGGGAGGCAACAGGCTAACCCAAGGTAAACTGCGCAGATCCAGGGTGAGTTAAGTTTTGGAGGGAGTTTGATGTTATAAAAGGAGAGGCTCTCACCTCATTTGATCATTCATGATTTGATATTCTTATTGATAGCTGGACTCTTGTCTGCTTTAGCACGCCGGTTGTTTAGTCGGTCTGCAGCACTGTTTAGTGCACGAGTGTCTCCGGTCGGAGATCTCACCCTTAGCCTCGGGGGACTTCGAGTGCGGGGCACGTAAGGTTTTGCCGTTTCACCCCTTAGCTTGGAGGGGACTTGGTGTAGCCTAATGAGTTTGTCACGGAGTTCACCTATTTCGGTTCCGGTAAACGAGAGCGGCAATTTCGAAGCATATGCGAGAGGAGAAAAGCCCCACTTGTGGTGCGCGCGAGCAAGAAGGAAGGACGCGTTCTTGAAGGAGGAGGGTGTTGTCTCATGCAGAAGAGGACGGCGGTCCTTTCGGAGAGGAAGGACGTTGTCCAAGAGAGCTGAGTTACGGTTTGAAGCAGCATTTTAGGAAGGCGGAAGACGGCCCCTTCGCCCCTAAGTCGGACGCTCATTTAAGAAGGTAAGGGTTGCGGTCCGAAGGCTTATTGTTAGATCCCGACTTTAGGAAGGATAGATCTTCGGATCTGGTGGTATGTTGCCGAGATCTAGTCTTGTATGTTGCGGATACGGAGGTTTGGCACTAGATCCGACGAGGTGACGAGATGCGAGGAGACCAGTAGATCTAGTCCGGACCGAAGGATAACACCGGATCTAGCCTAGAGGCTGTGGATGCGAGAGATAATTCCGGTCCTTAGATGCGAGAAGGTTTCTGGCCCCGACGGATACGGTATTGGAGGACGCGCAGATCGGGGAAGGAAGGACGCGAGTTTGATTGGAGGCTTCGGGTCCGCCGGAGTGGAGACGCGGTCCCCGAGGAGCGATTATTGTGAGGGGGGCTCCCCGCGGCGTTTTCCGGTCGTCGATGGCAGTTCTGTTTGTGGAGGGTTGGGGGACTTGTGCTTCTGTTCTGTAGCATCCTTTAACGGTATTTTCCATTTGTGAGGGTTTGCGGCTTGAAGATCGGCCCAGTACCCCGGCGCGAGTTCATCTTGGGTCTTCGAACGTTAGAATGACATCCTTGTTGCGGCCATTTTCTTGTGGGGGAGGGTCATCACTTGCAAGGCAAGATAAGTGCACGGTGCGAGATTTCTCTCTCTGTATGGAGACATAGGAATGGCTCGGTTTAGGTATTGTGTGTCTTGATTCGGTGATGCGGATTCGATGTTATTATTTTCTGTCTGTTCGTATTTACGTTCATTGCGGTTGTTCCCCTTTGGGGATGTACAGTGGTGTCGAGCTTAGATGGCTCGACGTGGTGCCAGCAATCTGTAGCTGAGGTCGCAGTCTCCCCTCCCGAGAGACGATTCGATTAGGAGGCGGAAACGGAGAATCCAATGGAGGCCATGCTTGCGAAGTGGACGGAGAAGTTGGTAGGAAGATGGATGCCCAAGAATGGCGCATTCATGCGGTAACTAAGAAAGGTTTGCGGAAAAGGGACGCGAGAAAGAGCCCCGCAGGGCCTTCCCGGAAGTGAGAAGGATCGGAACGTCTCTGGTACATGCCAGATGCTATTCCCGACCGCGGCCCGGCTGTGACGGAATTCCATGGACACGAAGCCACCATGCCTACTTTCATTAAGAGGAAGTGGGCAAAACGCTTTTGACGATGGGGGTCTCGATCTTCATGCGGTTTGGTTTGCGAGATTGGCGAAAGCATGGAGACGAGAATTCATGGATGTCTCCCCTTTGATAAATGCTCTGCCGATTCGACGGCAGTAAGCCTCCTTGTTCCGAAATAAGGGACGGGGTTCCCACCGTGATAATGGCAGGTAGGCCCGACAAATTTCATTTTGCGGGTGTTTGATAGATGCCCAAAGACCACAGCCGAAGATGTGGGTGGAAAACTAGACACCTATTTCCGTAACCGGACACGGAGAGAGCCCGTCGAATGGGCACGGCCCCCTCTGAAGGGTGAGACGAGGGCGGTGATTTCATGGTTATCGCTGTTCAGGGCATTCCACGGTGACTACATGTCTTCGGGTTCACTAGGAGGGTGGTGAAACGTTTTCGACGAGGAGAAGGACCCGGTCCGGCCTTTCTCGGGGCGGCCAGCTCGAGGCAGGACGGGTGAGGTGCGGGGAGGCATACACTCTCGAACTTCTTGAGGGTTTCGGTGATGGTACCCGACATTTCGGCGGCTCGGTTGATCCACGATGTTGTAGAGGGGCTGTCAGAACCATGGTGACCGTCGGTCGAACAAGCCGTACACTTGAGGATGTATCGGTGCGGCACGTGATCTAGATGTCTTGCCTGGGGACTCGGCCACCTTGTCCCCGAACGAGCTTTCCGGCCCTGAGGGTAAGGACACGGGGATTCGCGCCTCCCAAGGGCGGTCCGGACGAGGGCGGTATGATGATGAGGGCTGAGAAGAGGCCGAGACGGAAACCGGTGTGCTTCACACCGAGGAGCGTGGGCGCCGGGACTTGCGGTGCGGCGGGGAAGGCACATTTCATGAGGGTCTTCTCAGGGCGGTGGAGAAGAGGATGAGTTAGATGATGAGAGCGAGAGAGTGTTATGCGGTAGCAGTGCTTTACCACCTCCACCACGATACGGGAAGGCATCATTTGCACCTGCGGGGGCTCTGCCGCCGACATTACGAGAGTCCCCAAGTATCGACATTGCGCGTACGAGGCTGATGCGGGGGCAGCGTGTCTCGGTTCTAGTTGGTGGGGCCACCACAATTTCATCGATGCCCGAGATGGTCGCACGGAGAGCATGCCACGGAGAAACTTTCGATGGGTTTTCGGTTTTGGTTCCCGAAGGGAGATGGAGACCATGGCTTGTGCTCGATATGCCGGAAGTTATCGGTGACGTGGGCACCTATACTTTGGTGATCACTTCTTTGTGGTGGACATTAGGACACCGGTGATATTGGGGAGTGCGGTGGCTGTCACTCCGGGAAAGGTCTGGCAGTTGGAAAACGCAGGAAATGGAGTGGGATGATCCCAAGACGAGGAAGCATGAGAAGAATCCCGGGAAGCCGAACACATATCGCGGACGATGTCGACTGCAGCTGTGGATCGACATTCGCGAGGAGACGAAGTGGGCGGTCGAGTTGCGGGCTTCGAGAGATAGTAGATACGGGAAGGGCGGTGCACGATCTCGACTCTCTCGACGGTATGCGGTGGTTTTTGGAGACATTTACCGGACGACCACGGTCCCGGGGTTTGAGCACACGGTCAAGTTGGGCCGGGGGATACGGGCGATGATCACCACCCCATATGGGCATCCCAAAGCCTGTCGGGATGAGAGATAGAGCGGGCCATTCGAGAATGCGGGCCCTTGGGCATTCGACCCGGCTTCCGGTCCCTTCGCTTCTTCGATGGTCTTTGGTGAAGAAGAAGGATGGCACATTACGCATGTGCATTGATTACGGAGCTGCGAACAAGAAGACTTTGAAAAAACGGTGCCCCCATTCCCGAGGATCGATGAGTTGATGGACGGGGGTTAGAGCACGATTCTTCTCAAGAATTGATTTGAGGTAAGTGCCATCGGACGCATGAGGGAACGGGGACATTCCAGGCCCTTTAGGGTGTCATTATGGGCACTTTGAGTTGCGGTTGTGCCATTTGGGTGACCAATGCACAGCAACTTTCGGTCCGCAGAACCATGTCTTGAGATCATCGAGAAGTTCGTGTAGTTTTCTTTGATGATATTCTCATATACAGTAGGGACTGGGAGAACACCTCCGGCCACATTGAGAACGGTCTTGCGTTACGGAGGAGCGGCCGGTTCTTTGCCAAACTCTCCAGTGTGAGTTTGGATTGACGAAGATGTTGTGGCCGGGACACATCATAGGGGTGGACGGAGTGAGAGTCCATGACGAGCGTCAAGGCTATGGGGGTGGCCGAGCCGTGACGGAATGTGACGAGCTTAGAGGGTTCATTGAAATGTCTGTGCCCTCGGGGGTTCGTCGAGGAGCTTCTCGACGCACCCCTCACGGGCGACGAGAAGGGGGCATTCGGTTGGACCGGGACGGATACGCGGCCAGGCACCGTCGCTCAAGGAGGTGATGGTGGTTGTCGGTCACTGGCAGTGCCGTTCACTCGACCCTTTATCCTAGAGAGTGCGATGCATCGAGAGAGGATTGGAGGGCGAGTTTTGATGCGAGAGGGTCCACACAAAATACGATTGCATTCGAGAAGCGAGAGCTCCTTCCACACGAGAGACTTTACCCCATCTATGATAAGGGAGATGTTGTGCATCATGCATGCATTGGCCAAATTAAACGACACTTGGTGGCGGATTCGGTCGGGACAGAATCATAACGGCACAAGTACTTTATGGAGCGAGCGATTTACGAGAGCGGTGATGGATGGGCAAGATCCGAACTTACGACTTTGACATAGAGTATGTCAAAGGGAAGAAACGTGGTTGCGGATGCCACTCATAGACCGACCCATTATCCCTCATGAGCTTCGGGCCGGTTGGAAGGCTCGACCCTGCGGTTGGTATTCAAGAATAGACCTGCATGTGGTCTTGGATGGGCGGTGAGATAAACGGATACGGTGCTTGAGATGGGGTCATCTGTGGGGATCGGATCTTCTTGGTGAGATCTCGACTCAAGGAGAAGATACTCCATGCCTCTCATGATTCACCATTGGGGGCCATCGGTTCACGAAGATGTACGGGGCCGCTCAGGAAAATTTGCATGGAAGGGCCTCAGGGGAGGAAGCGTGCTGTTGTGTTCGGGAGTGTGAGGTTGCAGAAGTGAACAAAGGAGATGAACCATCCTTGAGGTTGTTTTGCGTCGCTTCCCATTCCGGAGGAAGTGGGAGAGTGTTTCGATGGATTTCATCAGGGTTTGCCACACGGTGCGGAACGGGACGCATCTTAAGTAGTAGTTGGCCAAGCTGTAGTATGCTCATTTTTTCGCCATTTCGGCACATTATCTGTTGTGAGTGGCGGAAATTTGTTTTTAAAAATTTCGGTTACATAGTGCCTTGAAGACCATTTGTTAGTAACTTCGAGAGACAGTAGTTTTTATGGGTGAGTTTGTGAGGGCTCTTTCGGCGTGGGGACGAGTTGACACGAAGGCATAGCTGTCATCCCGGAGCAGGGCGAGCGACCGAGAGATAGTTAACAAGTGGTGGAGGGCTACTTATTAACTACGTCGGTGGGCCGACGAAGGCATGGTTGAAAGCTAGCTGCAACTACGGGCGGTATTGCTACAACACAACCCACCACATGACCATTGGCATGACACCTTTCTATGCGGTGTGTGGATACCATTCCTTGTCTTTTATTGGATGTGATGTTTGGTGTTAGCGAGGGCTCTGACAAGTGTGGATCCCGAAGACGAAGACATCTCAGGGCTCTCAAGGACAACATAGCCACGCGAAAATCGACGAGAAATTGTACGAGACGGGGGCGGGTGGAGAGACACTTTGAGGTAGGGGATTTGGTCTGCCTACAGTTGCAGTCTCTTGCTTGGGTCTTCACTCAAACGAGAAGGGCGAGACGCAAGCCTCGCTTCTGTGGACCATACGGGGTGATTCGTAAGTTGGACGGAGTTGGCATATGAGTTGGAGGCACCCAAAACGATAGGATTCTGCTGTCTTCCATGTCATGCTGAAGAAATAGCTGAGCCGACATCAACGACGATCATAGGGGCTTCTGCAGCACGGATGATGAGGGCACTTGTTATTACGGCCAGAGGTATTTATTGACACGAGGAGGGCATTTGCGGAGCGAAGATCGAGTTCTTGGTGGAGATGGAAGAATGCGCAGGATGAGGATGCCATGGAAGATGAGAGATCTTGACTTCCCTCACTTGATTTGCTTGAGGACGACGCGTTTTGCGGGGAGGTTGTAATATTCCCAATTAGCCTTGCTAATTGGAATATTGCATTTTTGCTTTATTTTGCCGCTTTAGATAGAGATAATAAATAAAGTGAGAAATAAGAGGGGTCACCTCACTTTAGTCACCTCACTTTATAATAAAGTGTTCTTTTTCCTAGTAGATTGACGTTGTAACTTAGAAAGGGGGCCTTGGGGGTCCACGTGGATATGATGAGGGGAGGCAACAGGCTAACCTAAGGTAAACTGCGCAGATCCAGGGTGAGTTAAGTTTTGGAGGGAGTTTGATGTTATAAAAGGAGAGGCTCTCACCTCATTTGATCATTCATGATTTGATATTATTATTGATAGCTGGACTCTTGTCTGCTTCAGCACGCCGGTTGTTTAGTCGGTCTGCAGCACTGTTTAGTGCACGAGTGTCTCCGGTCGGAGATCTCACCCTTAGCCTCGGGGGACTTCGAGTGCCTGCCCTGGTAAGGTTTTTCTGGTTTCACCCTTGGCTTCGGGGGACTTCGAGTGCCCGCCCTAGTAAGGTTTGTCCTGAGTATACTTTTCAGTTCCAGTAGCAGCAGCAGCAGTTTCTGAAGCATATCTGAGGAGGAGAAAAGCCCTCTTGTGGCTGCACAGAGCAAGAGAAGGAAGGACGCTGATTCTTGAAGGAGAAGGACGCTGTCTCATCTGGAGAGAGGACGCTGATCCTTTCAGGAGAGGAAGGACGCTGTCCAAGGAGGACGCAGTTCTGGTTTGGCAGAGAAAACGCTGTTTAGGGAGGCAGAAGGACGCTATCTAGCCCTAGAGTGAGGACGCTGTTCCATTTCTGAAGGTAAGGGTTGCAGATCTGAAGGCTTATTGTTAGATCCAGCTTTGGGAAGGATAGATCTTGCAGATCTAGTCTTGTATGTTGCAGATCTAGTCTTGTATGTTGTAGATCTGGAGGTTTAGCACTAGATCCAGCTTGAGGAGTGACAGATCTGAGGAGATATTGATAGATCTAGTCCAGATCTGAAGGGATAACACCAGATCTAGCCCTAGAGGCTGTAGATCTGAGGAGATAGTTCCAGATCTAGCATAGATCTGAATGTTTGGCAGCAGATCTGGTATTGGAGGACGCAGATCAGGAAGGGAAGGACGCAGATTTGATTGGAGGCTTCAGATCCATCAGGTGGGACGCAGATCTGAGGAGCAGACCATTGTGAGAGGAGCTCAACAGCGTTTTCCAGTATTCTGTAGCAGGTTCATCTGTCTGGAGGGTTGAGGGATTTGTGCTTCACCTGTTTCTGCGCTGTCACTAGCAGAGACAGCGTTTTCCATCTGTGAGGGTTTGCAGCTTGAGATCAGCCCCAGTACCAGCGCAGTTCATCTCAGTCTTCAGAGCAGCTAGGACGCTGTCCTTGTTGCAGCCATTTTCTTGTATGGGAGGGTCATCACTTGCCTAGGGCAAGGATAGGTGCACTGATTCTGATTTACTCCTCTCTATGTACTTTCTGATTAATAAAATGGCTCAGTTTCTGGTATTACATGTGTCATGATTCAGTGATCTGGTTTCAGCATTGTATTTCTATATCTGTTTGGCATATTTCTGTTTATTACTGGTTATTTCCCCTTTGGGGATATTACAGTGGTATCGGAGCTTAGATCTGGCTCAGCCTGTGGTGCTAGCAATCTATGGCACCTAGGGGTCGCCCCAGTCTCCTCGGGGGAAGCGATTCTGATTCAGAGGCAGAACGGAGGAATCCAATGGAGGCCATGCTTGCGAAGTGGACGGAGAAGCTGACTGAGAAGATGGATGCAAAGATGGATGCATTCATGCAGGAGGTAACTAAGAAGGTTGCAGAAGGGACGCAGAAAGAGCCCCTTAGGGCCTTTCAGGTAGGGGAAGGATCGGGAACGTCTAGTTGCATACCAGATGCTATTCCCATTGTGACAGCGCAGAAGGCCGATTCCATGGACATGCGACCTACCATGCCTACTTTCTCGGTAGAGGAAGTGGAGCAAACGGCACCAAGCGATGGGGGTCTCGATCTTCATGCAGTTTGGTTTGCAGATTGGCGAAGCATGGGTCAGGAATTCATGGATGCTCTCCCTTTCAATCAATATACTGCCGGTTCGACGGCGGTGAACCTCATGTTGATAGAAATATTTCCTAGGTTCCATAGTGATAATGGCAAGAACGACGACCAAATTTCATTTTAGATGTTTGATGGGTCACAAAGACCACGACGAGTCTTGGGTGGAGAAACTGAACCTCTATTTTCAACTTGAGATGCAGAGAAGAGGCCATTAAGATGGGCGCATTACATCTAGAGGTGAGCGAGCGGGTGGTTTCATGGTTAACAACAACGGGGCATTCACGGTGAAGCTACATATGCGCGAGTTCTTCAGGAGGGTGAGAGTGAAACGTTTCGGCGGGAAGGAACCCCGGATACGACCTTTTCTCGAGGGCGACCCCGGCTGAGGCAGACGGGTGTGCGGGGGCATACATCTCGGACTGGCGGGGTTTAGGTGATGGTACACGACATTTGGAGTGTTCGGGTTGATCACGATGTTTGTAGAGGGGCTGTCAGAACCACTTCGTGGTCTGGTCCGGTCGAACAAACCGGCTACACTTCAGGATGCTATCAGTAAGGCATGTGATCTACAAGATGTCTTGCCTAGGACTCGGCCACCTTATCCCCAGAGACAGGCTTTCCAGCCTAAGGGTAAGGACACGAGGATTCCGCCTCCCAAGGCGAATCCCGGACGAGGACAGTATGATGATGAGGCTAGGAGAGAGCTGAGACGGAAGCGATTGTGCTTCACCTGCCAGGAGCCATGGGCACCAGGACACAAGTGCACAGCAGGGAAGGCACATTTCATAGAGGTCTTCTCCGAGGGTAGTGGAGAAGAGGATGAGTTGGATGATGAGGAGGCTGGAGAGTGTTATGCAGCGCAGAGTGCTTTACCACCTCCGCCACCCGATGCAGGAGAGGCATCATTTGCACCTACTGGGGGAGCTCTAGCAGCGTTACGAGGAGTCCCCAAGTATCTGACATTGCGAGTACGTGGGACAGTGCGGGGACAGCGTGTCTCAGTTCTAGTTGACAGTGGGGCCACCCACAATTTCATCGATGTCCAGATGGTAGCACGGAGAGGTATACCCACGGAGAGCTTTGATGGGTTTTCTGTTTTGGTCCCAGGAGATCAGACCATGGCTTGTGCTCGATATGTACCAGAGTTATCAGTGACGATGGGCACCTATACTTTGACTGATCACTTCTTTGTGGTGGACATTCCAGACACCAATATGATATTGGGAGTGCAGTGGCTTATCACTCTGGGAAAGGTCACAACAGATTGGAAAGCCTTGGAAATGGAGTGGGATGATCCCAAGACGGGGAGGCATGAGAAGATCCGAGGCCAGAACACATATCCGCCCCAGACAGTATCAGCACACAGCATGGATGCGACATTCCGCAGGGGAGATATAGAATGGGCAGTCGAGTTGCGGGCTTCAGAGATAGTAGATACGGGAAGGGCGGTGCACCCTGATCTACAGACTCTCCTCGACAGGTATGCAGTAGTTTTTGGGGACATTCCACCAGGGCAGCCACCAGATCGGGGGTTTGAGCACACAATCGAGTTGGAGCAGGGGATACAGGCAGTGATCACCACCCCATATAGGCATCCCAAAGCTTATCGGGATGAGATAGAGCGGGCCATTCAGGAGTTGCTGGCCCTTGGGCACATTCGACCCAGCACCAGTCCTTTCGCTTCTTCAGTAGTGCTGGTGAAGAAGAAGGATGGCACATTACGCATGTGCATTGATTACAGGGCTCTGAACAAGAAGACTTTAAAAAACAGGTACCCCATTCCCAGGATCGATGAGTTGATGGACGAGTTGAGAGGAGCACGATTCTTCTCAAAGATTGATTTGAGGTCCGGGTACCATCAGATACGCATGAGGGAACAGGACATTCCCAAGACTGCTTTCAGGTGTCATTATGGGCACTTTGAGTTTCTGGTTATGCCGTTTGGACTAACCAACGCACCTGCCACTTTTCAGTCTTGCATGAACCATATCTTCAGGGATTATCTGAGGAAGTTCGTGCTAGTTTTCTTTGACGATATTCTCATATATAGCAGGACCTGGGAGGAGCACCTCCAGCACATTGAGACGGTTTTGCGCATTCTGGAGGAGCAGCAGTTCTTTGCCAAACTCTCCAAGTGTGAGTTTGGGTTGACAGAGATGTTGTATTTGGGACACATCATAGGAGTGGACGGAGTGCGAGTCCATGACGAGAAGATCCGGGCTATCAGGGATTGGCCAGAGCCGCGGAATGTGACAGAGTGTAGGGGGTTCATTGGTATCTGTACTTACTACAGGAAGTTCGTCAAGGGCTTCTCACAGCTTGCTGCACCCCTCACAGAGCTGACGAGGAAGGGGGCATTCAGTTGGACGGATACCGCCCAGCGAGCTTTTGATAAGCTCAAGGAGGTGATGAGTAGTTGTCCGGTACTGGCATTGCCCGATTTCACTCAGCCCTTTGTCCTAGAGTGCGATGCATCGGGGGAAGGGATTGGAGCAGTTTTGATGCAGGAGGGTCATCCGATTGCGTTCGAGAGCCGGAAGCTCCTTCCACATGAGAGACTTTATCCCATCTATGATAAGGAGATGTTGGCCATCATGCATGCATTGGCCAAATTCCGGCAGTACTTGGTAGGCGGCAGATTCAGAGTCAGGACAGATCATAACAGCCTAAAGTACTTTCTGGAGCAGAAGCAGTTACAGGAGAGGCAGCAGAAGTGGATCAGCAAGATCCAGGCTTACGACTTTGACATAAAGTATGTCAAAGGGAAGAAAAGCATGGTTGCGAATGCCCTTTCCGTGAACCGAAGCCATTATCCTCGCAGGCACCCAGGCCCGATTGGATTCGTACCATTGCGGTTGAGTATTCAAGGTAGATTTGCATGTGGTCTTCCAGATGGGCGGTGGCAGAATAGCGGTCTGATGTGAATGAGGTCATCTATTACGAGATGCGGATCGGCTTGTTGGGGGATCTCGGCCTGCGAGAAAGATACTCCATGCTTCTCATGATTCACCATTGGCGGGCCATCGGGGGTTCACCAAGATGTACAGGGCCATCCGGGAGAGATTTGCATGGAAAGGCCTCAAGGAGGACGTACTCCAGCATGTTCGGGAGTGTGAGGTTTGCCAGCGGAACAAAGGGGAGATGAACCATCCCGCAGGGTTGTTGCAGCCGCTTCCCATTCCAGAGGGGAAGTGGGAGAGTGTTTCTATGGACTTCATCACGGGGTTGCCCACAGTGCAGGGCAAGGACTGCATCTTCGTGGTAGTTGACCGGCTAACGAAGTATGCTCACTTTTTCGCCATTTCGGCACATTATACAGCAGCGCAGGTGGCAGAGCTGTTTTTCCGGGAGATTTTCAGATTACATGGTCTGCCCAAGACCATCGTTAGTGACAGAGACAACCGTTTTATGGGTGGTTTTTGGCAGGAGCTCTTTCGACTAGTAGGGACTGAGTTGACACCGAGCACTAGCTATCAACCCCAGACAGACGGGCAGACAGAGATAGTTAACAAGTGGCTGGAGGGCTACTTGCGTAACTACGTCAGTGGGCAGCAGAGAGCATGGTTGAAATGGCTACATCTGGGCGAGTACTGCTACAACACAACCCACCACATGACCATTGGCATGACACCTTTCTATGCATTGTATGGACACCATTCCTTGTCTTTTGTGGATGTGATGTTTGGTGGGAGGGTTACTTGCGTAACTACGTCAGTGGGCAGCAGCGAGCGTGGCTGAAATGGCTACATCTGGGCGAGTACTGCTACAACACAACCCATCATATGTCTATCGGTATGACACCTTTTTTTGCATTGTATGGATATCATTCCTTATCTTTTGTGGATGTGATGTTTGGGGTTAGCAGGGCTCCGCGAGCCAAACTATGGATCCAAGAGAGCCAAGACATCCTTGGGACTCTCAAGGACAACATAGCCACCGCACAAAATCAGCAGAAATTATATGCAGACAGGGGCCGAGTGGAGAGACACTTTGAGGTAGGTGATTTGGTCTACCTGCGGTTACAGCCATACCGCCAGTCTTCACTCAAACAGAAGGGGGCAGAGAAGCTTAAGCCTCGTTTTTATGGACCATACAGGGTGATTCGTAGGATCGGACAGGTTGCATATGAGTTGGAGTTGCCCCAAGGCAGTCGAATTCATAACATTTTCCATGTATCATGCCTGAAGAAGGCTCTGGGCCAGCATGTGACGGTCACCGGGGAGCTACCTCCGACAGATGATGAGGGGCACTTGGTACTACAACCAGAGGCCATTATTGACACCAGGGAGAGACAGCTGCGTAGCAGGAAGATCAGAGAGTTCTTGGTGAGATGTAAGAATCTGCCAGATGAGGATGCCACTTGGGAAGATGAGAAGATCTTACAGCATCCCTCACTCCAGTTGCTTGAGGACAAGCAACGTTTTGCCGGGGGAGACTGTAATATTCCCAATTAGCTTTGCTAATTGGAATATTGCATTTTTGTTTTATTTTGCTGCTTTAGATAGGAATAATAAATAAAGTGAGAAATAAGAGGGGTCACCTCACTTTAGCCACCTCACTTTATAATAAAGTGTTCTTTTTCCTAGTAGCTTGACGTTGTAACTTAGAGAGGGGGCCTTGGGGCTCCACGTGGGTGATGGAGGAGACATAAAGTTAACCCAAGGTAAACTGCGCAGATCCAGGGTGAGTGAGTTTGGAGGGAGATTGGTGCTATAAAAGGAGAGGCTCTCACCTCATTTGATCATCCATGATTTGATATTCTTATTGATAGCTGGGCTCTTGTCTGCTTCAGCACGCCGGTTGTTTAGTCGGTCTGCAGCACTGTTTAGTGCACGAGTGTCTCCGGTCGGAGATCTCACCCTTAGCCTCGGGGGACTTCGAGTGCCTGCCCTGGTAAGGTTTTTCTGGTTTCACCCTTAGCTTCGGGGGACTTCGAGTGCCCGCCCTAGCAAGGTTTTTCAGTAGCAAGCAGCAGCAGTTCTGAAGCATATCTGAGGAGGAGGAAGCCCTCTTGTGGCTGCGCAGAGCAAGAAGAAGGGAGGACGCTGATTCTTAGAGGAGAAGGACGCTGTCTCATCTGAAGAGAGGACGCTGTTCCTTGCAGGAGAGGTAGGACGCTGTCCAAGGAGAACGCAGTTCCAGACTGGCAGAGAAAACGTTGTTTGAGGGGCAGAAGGACGCTGATCAAGCCTAGAGTGAGGACGTTGTCCATTCTTGGAGGTGAGGGTTGCAGATCTGAAGGTTTCTTGTCAGATCCAGCTTTGTGAAGGATAGATCTTGCAGATCTAGTCCTGTATGTTACAGATCTAGCCTTGTATGTTGCAGATCTGAGGGTTTTGCAGTAGATCCAGCTTGAGGAGTGACACTGAGGATATCGATGATCAGCCCAGACCGAGGGAAACTATAGATCTTAGCCCTAGAGGTCAGATCCAGATGGTTCCAGACTACATGGATCCGAGGTCAGCAGACGGGTTTCTGGAGGACGCGATCGTGAAAGGAGGACGGTACAGATAGGAGGCTTCAGTTCCATCAGGTGGGACGCAGATCTGAGGAGCAGATCATTGTGAGGAGTGCTTGATAGCGTTTTCCAGGATCCTGTAGCAGCTTCATCTGTCTGGAGAGCTGAGGGTGTGGTGCTTCATCTATTTCTGCGCTGTCACTAGCAGAGATAGCGTTTTCTGTTTGAGGGGGTTTACAGTCTTCAGCCCCAGCGCAGTTCATCTCCAGCTTGCAGAGCAGCTAGAACGCGGTCCTTGCTGCAGCCATTTTTCTGTTGAGAGGGTCTCCACTTGCCTAGGGCAAGGATAGGTGCACTTACTCTGATTTATTGTACTCCTCTCTATGTACTTTCTGATTAATAAAATGGCTCAGATTTCGGTGTTACATGTGTCATGATTCAGTGATCTGGTTCAGTTTATATCTGTCTTAGTGCATTTCAAGCATATCGGTTATTTCCCTTTGGGGATATTACGTACTGGGTTAACTCCACTTGCCCGGCCGTAAATGCTTTACAGGCCCGTCAAGGTCGGTCCTGTGGTGCTAGCACTCTATGGCACCTAGGGGTCACCCCACTCTCCTTGGGGGAGGTGATTCTGATTCAGAAGACGAACGGAGGAATCCAATGGAGGCTATGTTGGCAAGATTGGCTGAGAAGTTGAGTGAGAAGATGGATGCAAAGATGGATGCATTCATGCAGGAGGTAACCAGGAAGGTTGCAGGGGGAACGCAGAAAGAACCCCCTAGGGTCTTTCAGGTAGGGGAAGGATCAGGAACATCTAGTTGCATACCAGATGCTATACCCATTGTGTCAGCGCAGAAGGCCGATTCCATGGACACGCGACCTACCATGCCTACTTTCCCGGTAGAGGAAGTGGAGCAAACGGCATCAAGAGATGGGGGTCTCGATCTTCATGCAGTTTGGTTTGCAGATTGGCGAAGCATGGGACAGGAATTCATGGATGCTATCCCTTTCAATCAATATCTGCAATTCCGAAGCGGCGGTAAGCCTCATGATCGAAATAAGGGACGGGGCTCCCACCGTGATAGTAACCGTGCAGCCAGTAAATTTCATTTGCCGATGTTTGATGGGTCACCAAAGACCACAGCCAGGTCTTGGGTGGAGAAACTAGACCTCTATTTTCAGCTTAACCAGATGTCAGAGAAGGAGGCCATTAAGATGGTTGCATTACATCTAGAGGGTGAGGCCCAGAACTGGTGGTTTCATGGGTTAACAACACTGGGGCATTCCACAGTGACTACATATGCTGAGTTCACCAGGAGGGTGGTGAAACGTTTTGACCAGAAGGACCCAGGTCAGCCTTTTCTCGAGCTGACCAAGCTCAGACAGACAGGTAGTGCAGAGGCATACATCTCAGACTTTTTGAGGGTTTCAGTGATGGTACCTGACATTTCAGCAGCTCGGTTGATCACGATGTTTGTAGAGGGGCTGTCAGAACCACTTCGTGGTCTAGTCCGGTCGAACAAACCGGCTACACTTCAGGAGGCTATCAGTAAGGCACGTGATCTACAAGATGTCTTGCCTAGGACTCGGCCACCTTATCCCCAGAGACAGGCTTTCCAGCCCAAGGGTAAGGACACGAGGATTCCGCCTCCCAAGGCGAATCCCGGACGAGGACAGTATGATGATGAGGCTAGGAAGGAGCTGAGACGGAAACGATTGTGCTTCACCTGCCAGGAGCCGTGGGCACCGGGACATAAGTGCACAGCAGGGAAGGCACATTTCATAGAGGTCTTCTCCGAGGGCAGGGGAGAAGAGGATGAGTTAGATGATGAGGAGGCAGGAGAGTGTTATGCAGCGCAGAGTGCTTTACCACCTCCACCACCCGATGCAGGAGAGGCATCATTTGCACCTACTGGGGGAGCTCTAGCAGCATTACGAGGAGTCCCCAAGTATCTGACATTGCGCGTACGTGGGACAGTACGGGGTCAGCGTGTTTCAGTTCTAGTTGACAGTGGGGCCACCCACAATTTCATCGATGCCCAGATGGTAGCACGGAGAGGCATACCCACAGAGAGCTTTGATGGGTTTTCAGTTTTGGTTCCAGGAGATCAGACCATGGCCTGTGCTCGATATGTACCGGAGTGATCAGTGACGATGGGCACCTATACGCTGACTGATCACTTCTTTGTGGTGGACATTCCGGACACTAATGTGATATTGGGAGTGCAGTGGCTTATCACCCTGGGGAAGGTCACCACAGATTGGAAGGCCTTGGAAATGGAGTGGGATGATCCCAAGACGGGGAGGCATGAGAAGATCCGAGGTCAGAACACATATCCGCCCCAGATAGTATCGGCACACAGCATGGATGCGACATTCCGCAGGGGAGATATCGAGTGGGCAGTGGAGCTACGGGCTTCAGAGATGGTAGATACGGGCAGGGCAGTGCACCCTGATCTACAGACTCTTCTTGACAGATATGCAGTAGTGTTTGGAGATATTCCACCGGGACAGCCACCAGATCGGGGGTTTGAGCACACGATAGAGTTGGAGCAGGGGATACAGGCAGTGATCACCACCCCTTATAGGCATCCTAAGGCCTACAGGGATGAGATAGAGAGGGCCATCCAGGAGCTGTTAGCCCTTGGACACATTCGGCCCAGTACTAGTCCTTTCGCTTCTTCAGTAGTGCTGGTGAAGAAGAAGGACGGCACATTATGCATGTGCATTGATTACAGGGCACTGAACAAGAAGACTTTGAAGAATCGGTACCCCATTCCCAGGATCGATGAGTTGATGGACGAGTTGAGAGGAGCACGTTTCTTCTCAAAGATTGATTTGAGGTCCGGGTACCATCAGATACGCATGAGGGAACAGGACATTCCCAAGACTGCTTTCTGGTGTCATTATGGGCACTTTGAGTTTCTGGTTATGCCATTTGGGCTGACCAATGCACCTGCCACTTTCCAGTCTTGCATGAACCACATCTTCAGGGATCATCTGAGGAAGTTCGTGCTGGTTTTCTTTGATGATATTCTCATATACAGCAGGACTTGGGAGGAGCACCTCCAGCACATAGAGACAGTTTTGCGCATCCTGGAGGAGCAGCAGTTCTTTGCCAAACTCTCCAAGTGTGGGTTTGGTTTGACAGAGATGTTGTATTTGGGACACATCATAGGAGTGGACGGAGTGAGAGTCCATGACGAGAAGATCCGGGCTATCAGGGACTGGCCAGAGCCGCGGAATGTGACAGAACTTAGAGGGTTCATTGGTATCTGCACTTATTACAGGAAGTTCGTCAAGGGCTTCTCACAGCTTGCTGCACCCCTCACAGAGTTGACGAGGAAGGGGGCATTCAGTTGGACGGACACCGCACAGCGAGCTTTTGATAAGCTCAAAGAGGTGATGAGTAGTTGTCCGGTGTTGGCATTGCCTGATTTCACCCAACCCTTTATCCTAGAGTGCGATGCATCGGGAGAAGGGATTGGAGCAGTTCTGATGCAGGAGGGTCACCCGATTGCATTCGAGAGCCGGAAACTCCTTCCACATGAGAGACTTTATCCTATCTATGATAAGGAGATGTTGGCCATTATGCATGCATTGGCCAAATTCCGGCAGTACTTGGTAGGCGGCAGATTTAGAGTCAGGACAGATCATAACAGCCTGAAGTACTTTCTGGAGCAGAAACAGTTGCAGGAGAGGCAGCAGAAGTGGATCAGCAAGATCCAGGCTTATGACTTTGACATAGAGTATGTCAAAGGGAAGAACAATGTGGTAGCAGATGCCCTTTCTCGTAGACCGGCTACATTATCCCTCATGAGCTTGGACGCTGATTGGAAGGCTCGACTACTGGTTGAGTATTCCAAGGATAGATTTGCATGCGAGGTGTTGGATGGACAGATAGCGGATAGCAGGTACAGGGTGGCAGATGAGGTCATCTATTACAGGGATCGGATCTTCTTGACTGAGAGATCTCAGCTCAAGGAGAAGATACTCCATGCCTCTCATGATTCACCATTGGCGGGCCATCAGGGGTTCACCAAGATGTACAGGGCCATCCGGGAGAGATTTGCATGGAAGGGCCTCAAGGAGGACGTACTCCAACATGTCAGGGAGTGCGAGGTTTGCCAGCGGAACAAAGGGGAGATGAACCATCCCGCAGGGTTGTTGCAGCCGCTTCCCATTCCCGAGGGGAAGTGGGAGAGTGTCTCGATGGACTTCATCACGGGTTTGCCCTCAGTGCAGGGCAAGGACTGCATCTTCGTAGTAGTTGACCGGCTAACGAAGTATGCTCACTTCTTTGCCATTTCGGCACACTACACAGCAGCACAGGTGGCAGAGTTGTTTTTCCGGGAGGTTTTCAGATTGCATGGTCTACCCAAGACCATTGTTAGTGATAGGGACAGCCGCTTTATGGGTGGATTTTGGCAGGAGCTCTTTCGACTAGTAGGGACTGAGTTGACACCGAGCACCAGCTATCATCCCCAGACGGACGGGCGGACAGAGATAGTTAACAAGTGGCTGGAGGGCTACTTGCGTAACTACGTCAGTGGGCAGCAGCGAGCGTGGCTGAAATGGCTACATCTGGGCGAGTATTGCTACAACACAACCCATCATATGTCTATCGGCATGACACCGTTTTATGCGTTGTATGGATATCATTCCTTGTCTTTTGTGGATGTGATGTTTGGGGTTAGCAGGGCTCCACGAGCCAAACTATGGATCCAAGAGAGCCAAGACATCCTTCGGACTCTCGAGGACAACATAGCCACCGCACAAAATCAGCAGAAATTATATGCAGACAGGGGCCGAGTGGAGAGACACTTTGAGGTAGGGGATTTGGTCTACTTGCGGTTACAGCCATACCGCCAGTCTTCACTCAAACAGAAGGGGGCAGAAAAGCTTAAGCCTCGTTTTTATGGACCATACAGGGTGATTCGGAGGATCGGACAGGTTGCATATGAGTTGGAGTTGCCCCAAGGCAGCCGGATTCATAACATTTTCCATGTCTCATGCCTGAAGAAGGCACTGGGCCAGCATGTGACAGTCACCGGGGAGCTACCTCCGACAGATGATGAGGGGCACTTGGTATTACAGCCAGAGGCCATTATTGACATCAGGGAGAGACAGTTGCGTAGCAGGAAGATCAGAGAGTTCCTGGTGAGATGGAAGAATCTGCCAGATGAGGATGCCACTTGGGAGGATGAGAAGATCTTGCAACATCCCTCACTTCAGTTGCTTGAGGACAAGCAACGTTTTGCCGGGGGAGACTGTAATATTCCCAATTAGCTTTGCTAATTGGAATATTGCCTTTTTTTGCTTTATTAGATAGCAATAATAAATAAAGTGAGAAATAAGAGGGGTCACCTCACTTTAGCCACCTCACTTTATAATAAAGTGTTCTTTTTTTTTCCTAGTAGGTTGACGTTGTGACTTAGAGAGGGCCTTGGGGGTCCACGTGGATGTGATGGGGGGAGGCATCAGGCTAACCCCAGGTAACTGCGCAGTTCCATGGTGAGTTAAGGAGGGAGTTGATGTTATAAAAGGAGAGGCTCTCACCTCATTTGAGGCATTGATGATTTTGATATTCTTATTGATAGCTAGACTTTGTCTGCTTCAGCACGCCGGTTGTTTAGTCGGTCTGCAGCACTGCTTAGTGCACGAGTGTCTCCGGTCGGAGATCTCACCCTTAGCCTCGGGGGACTTCGAGTGCCTGCCCTGGTAAGGTTTTTCTGGTTTCACCCTTAGCTTCTGGGGACTTCGAGTGCCCGCCCTAGCAAGGTTTTTCAGTAGCAAAGCAGCAGCAGTTCTGAAGCATATCTGAGGAGGAGGAAGCCCTCTTGTGGCTGCGCAGAGCAAGAGAAGGGAGGACGCTGATTCTTAGAGGAGAAGGACGCTGTCTCATCTGAAGAGAGGACGCTGTCCCTTGCAGGAGAGGTAGGACGCTGTCCAAGGAGAACGCAGTTCCAGACTGGCAGAGAAAACGCTGTTTGAGGGGCAGAAGGACGTTGATCAAGCCTAAAGTGAGGACGCTGTCCATTCTTGGAGGTGAGGGTTGCAGATCTGAAGGTTTCTTGTCAGATCCAGCTTTGTGAAGGATAGATCTTGCAGATCTAGTCCTGTATGTTACAGATCTAGCCTTGTATGTTGCAGATCTGAGGGTTTTGCAGTAGATCCAGCTTGAGGAGTGACAGATCTGAGGAGAGATTGACAGATCTAGTCCAGATCTGAAGGGGAAACACCAGATCTAGCCCTAGAGGCTGTAGATCTGAGGAGATAGTTCCAGATCTAGCATAGATCTGAGGGATTGGCAGCGGATTGGGTTTTGGAGGACGCAGATCAGGAAAGGGAGGACGCAGTTGTTTGTTAAGAAGCTAGTAGAAGATGAAGATATGGCTGATTTGTTAATGTGAAGCTTGCTGCCTTACTTTGATTGATTTGTGACTCATTGCATCTCCTTGGAGAGACTCAAGCACTTCAGTCAAGAAGTTATCAACAATTTTCGAAACCCAAATTTTAGAAGATATTATTTTTAATACCAAAATACTATAATACTATAAAATATAGGTGCAATAAACTATTATTTTGATCAACAAGACTCTAAATAAGCATTAATTTGCATCCATTTATATAATTAGTTAAACTAAATTATATAGTTGATAATAGGATAGTAGAATATATTATAGGGTACTTTCAGAATGAAATACATTTTGTTCATTCATTGGAAAGCTTCACAAACCACTGTGATAATAGAGTTCTCAGCGCTAATACAATTATTTTGTCGATCTGTGCATATATTTCTCAATATCCCCTTCCCATATGGGAAAGGAGTGGACTAGTCACTTACCTCACAAGGTCCTTATGGAGTTGTTGTTCCAGGCCACACGTGCACACCATTTTACCAACAAGACAATTTAGTAGACAACTCGACAAGGCCTTGGAGCTGGGTGCCCCCAAATCCACACAGCCAACCATCCATCAGGAGAATTTTTCCATGCCTGGATGTTAGGAGAGCTTGCTCAAATTTGGGCTTCCCACAAGGATCATACTGTAGAGCCCTATCAGTCCCAGACACACTCCAAAGGACATCATCCACTAGTCCAAAAAAAATTTTGCGGTCATTGAGGACTCTAGCAGGGAGACCCCCCTTGATCTAATTGCTCGTCCTCACCTGTCAGCACTAGCATACCATGACTAGTTCAAACTAAAGTTCCTTTGGTCCTCAGATATCATACATATTATCTTTTTCTTGTAATTACTTTATCTCCACTCCGAGTCATGTACTTTCTTATCTTCTCTTGTTGTTCTGCTTCTAGCACAATTAAAAATCTGTTTTGATATGATTTTTAGCATCTTTATAGTCCACACTTCCACACTTCCACATTGTATTTTGGCTAGTGATGTACTCTTATAATCCCATTGACCTAACATTTTCCCCAAGGAAAACCTTGTGGGGAAACCCAAGAGATGCTTCCTCATGTTTGTGGATGGCATCCCTAGTAACCCTGTTCGCTAAAGTCATAGACTAGTGTGCCTAACCAGGAGGGTTGAACTAGGCAGATGCCCAACAACATGAAAAAAAACCAGTTGAGCTAACCCTTGGTCTTCCCATTGACATACTCCTTTGATCATTTGCTGGACATTAATAAACTTATATTATCAAACTTTGGTTTTTACAAATACTGCAACAAAAAAGGTGGTTTGACAAACAATGCAACAAATCAGAACTCATATTTTAATAATTTAGACGATAAGAGGTATTCCAAAAATCATTGACAAAGACAGCCATGCTTTTATCTAGATTTGCATTTGAAAAAATTGTCAACTTATCTGTTATATTGTCAACTTGAAATGTGAAATCCAGATATGAAAACTAGATATGAAAGTATTTCAAAAATCACCTCTTGGGTATTAAAATAAGAATGGAGCTGTACAGGATGGCATCAAGGCCAATGAGAAAAATTACAATTAATT